>DWDX01003946.1:0-12367 GCA_018245675.1 Agara michaeli
CGTTGTACACGCGATGTCCGATCGGAATTGTACGCAAAACAGTGCCCAGTTATATCGCCTCGTTTACATTATTGATGGGTTCGCAATTATTCAAAGGTAAGGTAAAATTCGAAACGAAATGAATATGTATACGATGTGATATGATTACTGTAATACCTATTGTTTTCTTATTTGTTTGTTAATTTGACGTACCTGTACAAGTTCGTATGTGAACCGGGCCATATGTTGTTCAACGTTCGCGGGAACGGCCGATGTACAAATTATTTTTAGACGTTATGGAGTTTCGTGAGTACAGTGATTTCTAAGTAGATATGCGTTTCTTTTTTTTTTTTGTTTTGTTAATGCTCATTTTATTACGTTTTAAGAGTCTAGTCATCGAGTTATGAATTTCAAAAGATATAAACAGTCCCCGCGTCTCCTCGCCAACAACGGAACTGACGCTCGCATTGGTTCTTTGTAGCGATTCATTAATTTTAGAACGGCTCAGTGATAACAGTTCTGTAAGTTGGTTGTGTTACTTGTAATATCGATATAATTATATATGTATATTAATAATTGACAAATTTTATAAATCTACTTTTCAACGGTATTAATTTATTTAATTACTATTGATTTATTATAATCGAGGGATTATCGATTTGGTAAAAAGTATAAACGATTACAAAAATACTTACCGATGTCGTGTTTTTCATAACACGGAGATACAGTTGCACGTGCCTATTAGGATGTGCATTCGTTAAAAAGTAGATGTATAAATAATACTTCTACAGGGTAGAATCGTCTACTTATTAAAAACCATTCGAAATTCATTCGTGCGATGCGAGCGTGCGCAACAGATTGTCGCTCTCCTGTCGAGCGCGCGTTATGTGTAATGTAGGTCGGTTCGTTGGGAACACTAATGTAAGCGCATCCGCCATCATCGTACACGTTTACGTACGTAGAGCACTCCTATTGTCGTTAATGTTTTAAAATTAATTTTATACTTCACTTTTGAGGGTATGTACTGTATGACAGAGGATATAATAGGATACTGTATAAATATATGCCGTACGATTATTGTGATAAAGGAAATAGCACAACATTAATCATATTAAAGCCTAATCAGATGTAAATTTAAGTCGTCTTGTTTTTTTTTTAGCGAGAGTTTCATAGTGGTTTTTTTTTTCTAATTTAAGACACACTCTTGATTTATGTACACGTGTCCGCTTATCGCGAAACAGATGGACGTTTTGGGTTAGACTCAAGTCGTAATCGGGTGCAATATGTTTTGTAAATTCAAAGTTTATGGATGTAATTCTAAAGTTTGTTGTTTCATTCTTGTACTTTTATCGCGCGGTTTGCCTCGACCCGTTCGTGAGCGTTATAAACGTACCCTTCCCTACAACCAGTTTTGTATATGTGTTCCTATTTCTATGTTATTAAGGTTTGTTACGAATTTTTATTATAAATATGAATACTTTATGAATGTTGGAGAGAATTTTTACTTAGTCAGTTTAATAATGTGGAGGGGTCCTTTAGCGCTCGCGGCGCTCGGGCGGGTGCAAACTGTGACATTCGAAATATCTTAAAATTGTATAAAATACGTGAACATAATGCAGCCAACGGCAGGGCCGGGGTGTTGCGGATATATCCTCCCGTAGCTGAATTGCATTTGAAAGTACTCATAGCTCTAATCATTTCAATTTTTTACCTTTTGCATTTTGAATTTTAGACTATATTATAAGATACGTTGGAGTGCAATTGTGAGAAGGCAGAAGGCTTTCGTGAGCGGAAGCAACGAGACACCAAATTGTGTGATCGACTATTTCTACGAATTCTTAAAATCTATTTGATCGATTTGTATGACATTAAGTGTAAGACATCAATATTTTTTCTCAAATATGCACAAACTATTGAAGATTTCGCAGTTAAATGTTTCAAAGGTTTGTTTTATTTAAACCAAATGTACATAATAAGTGTGATAGAGATGATAAAGTCTCATTTAAAATAAAATTTGTTGTAAGTAATTTAAGTGTATTTTCTTTCGATGCCTAACTTTCTTTTTTGTGGATGGGGGAGAAGCTACAAAATTGACAGCGGTCCCTTGCGAGAGATTTGGGTTTTGGGTTTTTTTTGCTCCGCGCTGCTGGCGGACTCTGGAATCTCCAAACGGAACGCACCGGTGTCCTCCAGTGCTCCGCCCTCTGCGACCTTCCTCCGCTTGCGACGGCTTCTGGCCACATCTCCCCGTCGACCGACCGTCCCGTCTCTCTTCCGAGCGGCAGAAGATACCGTAGCTGCGTTCTGGTCCCATCTATCTATACTTCAGGGACAGATACCTACCCACCAGTATCACAGTCTTGTTAAAGGGAACATGGTGATTTCACTTAATTATATCAATCGTATAACAAAAAATATTAATATTAATTATTATTGAATTGGAGAAAAGTTTTGCGTTTGCCAGCATCAGTGTCAGCTTAATTAAATGTCCTGTTGATTTGGTTCATTAATTGTTTATTTTGTTTTTATTTCTATACAAGCGTGATGCATCGTAGGTCACATCACCGCCTTCCATCAGGCGAGATTAAAGTCAAGAGGTATTCTATTCCAAAAACGTTTAATTTTTCTACAGCAAACTACTTGGCAATGTATAATTTAAACCAAGATATTACATTAAAAATGATATCCAACGTCAACGATCTGCCACATTTTGTGTAATTTTTTTGTTGTCGAAGAACACAATGTATTTTTCTAGCGTAATCATTATATTATGGTATGTTGTTTTACATATTGCTTGCAGGCCGTCGAGTGTTTTGGAAGACTATGATAAGTAGGTTGCATTACATGTTATATACTTAGATACGGGCTGTAGAGTACCAAGTCCATTATTACATTACAGTTCAGTAGTAATTAAATGTCTCCAAATATCTTTGTATGTATAATACATACTATCGTTAAAGTAATTTGGATGTATTCAAATTATTTTGCAATAACTAATAGTACTTATATAAACTGCGTATTTAAAAATTAAGTTTGTGTCATAAATATATAATACTAGTGCTTTGTGTCTATTTGAATGTAATACATTTAGATATAAAAGATAGCTGACAAACTGATACGTAGACGCCTTTTCACGGGAAACTTATAAAATAAGGAAGTTGTCATTTTTGTGGTGTTTTTGAAGGAAATGATATACTGAAAAATCCTGGGTTGATATTTTATCTCGGGAATTTTATGCTTATGTGAGAACTTAGTTTTAGTGTGAAGAGCGCGCCTACATATGTGGTTCCTTCTCCATATGACTTGCTGCTTTTAAAGCGTAAATAACACTTCTAATGTGAAGTACAGTTCGACCTTGTTTACGTAGTACGTACACTGAACTTTTGGATACCGTCATCATTTAAAATACTGATCACTTTCATACGAAAAATATTATGAAAATAATATTGGTCAATCGAGACTTAGTTACATAATATCAAAATTATAAATAGTGTCACTCTATATGTCGAATTTATTAATATATTTTGCAGGGAAGCGAAGGATGATTCGTATGAAGACAACTATAAGTCTGACTCTGAAAACTATTTCCAAAACGAAAAGAAACCTGTATTAAAGAAGGTAATTTAAATCCCCGTATTTAGGTAATCACAACTTGTTAAAAATTGTGGTATGAAATACAATGGCCGGTCATTCGAAACGACAACCTTTTTTGTACTCAGTATGTGTCAATTAAGTTTATATGAATGGCAGCAGAAAATTTACATGGGAATTGACAATATTCTGCGTTTGATAATTTGCCGTATAAAATAATTTTCTTAATAGTTTCCAGGCAACGAACCTGATACTCAAGCTTATTTGCAAGGCGATGACGTTTTCAATGCGAATGAGAAAGGTGGCGCCCGGCTCGAACAAGAATATTTGGACAATAGTGATGAGAGCCAAGCAGACAGTACACATCTATCCCGTACTGGTTTGTTGTCGTCAAATAATGACGTTAAAAGAACTGCTTTATATAACAACGACAACACTAAGTTGCTTCAAAACAATAATGAACAAGGCTATAAAACTGAATACAGTAATGGCGAAATTAGTGGGTCCAGCGAAAAAGCTACTTTTTTAAGAAAATATAATGCGATGAGTAATGAGGATAGAATTTCACATATGTCCACTGTAGAAATATTTGATAATGATCAAGACAGAATTAATAGAGACAGACGTCAAATAAGAAACACTGAAGTAGTCGATGTGAGTGAATTAACACAAAATAATGGAATCGATTCTAATGAAGATGAAGAAACAGCAATTAAACGGTATATAAGAAAACTTTCTAAACATGAATTAGATGAATTGCTGCATTCACTATCTGAAGATAAACGAGCATTATTGACAAACATAATAGATAGCTCCCAACAAGAGAGTGATAGTATTAAAAAAAGAGAAATCACAAAAAAAGCTGGTGCTAATGAGGAAAATAGTTTTGTAGGCAGTGAACAGTCTGACAGTGATAAAGCTCAAGGGGTTTCAGCAGACATAGTAACAGAATCTTCTACTTCTAATACTGAGAATCCAAAAAATATTAAAAAGGCTGATGGTGAAATGTATTCAAATTACACTGAATTCATAAGCAGTTCTGAAAAGTCTAATAACGAAATTAGTGCGTCAGATGTCATTGTTGACATGAATTTGGAGGGATTAAATAACAAGGATAATCTGGAGTCCTTTCAAGCAGAAACAAAAACTCTGGCTAGTCCTGACTCAGAGAAATCTAAAAACGGAAATAAACGAGAAGTCAATTTAGATTTTTTTGTTAATTCTGTGACAAAAGACGAAGATTCTGAAATATTAAGTCCTTTGAATAATGAGGATTTATATTGTTCTGAAAATGGAGATATATCACAATTATGGAATGAAGAAAGAAATATGAATAAAAGAGATGTCGCATCGGGAAATGTAAATTTAATAAAATCTCTTGAGGACTCATTCCCTGACATAAATGACCCAAGTAATTTCAAAGCCGGATCAAACGTACCATTAGTAAGGGTTAAAAGGAAAAATCTCGATAAAAGCGTAGAGAAGAGAGATGCCAACTTTATATCCAACTTAAAAGTCCCATATTTTTCAAACGCAGTTGAAAATAATGAGGAAGATAGTGATGACGGCGAATTTCAAGAGGACGGATTCTTCGATAGGCGTACAAACTTAGCTAAATCTGGACCATTTAATGAGCAGGATAGGCAAGATAGTTTTACAAATAATAGAGAAAACCACTCAAAACATTCCGAACATAATTTTCCTGTTCCTGTTGAAATAGATAATAATGTGGAAACTAGCGTTGTGAGCTTAGGTTCAGACACAGATACAGTACTCTCTAGAATGGAGGGTGTAGACGATAATATTATGTACAACAGCATCTCTCGCAACAGACGAACTGCGGAGGAATTTAATGATTTGAATAAAGAAGATGATATGGACAAATATGAACTTAACAACGCGGCTAAATTGGTTTCAGAAAATGAAAACAATAAAATAGCCGAACCGTGCATTAACGCTCCACGCTATCAGGAAAAAGATGCTTTTGGTTCGCTTCCGCGAAATTACGACGATGATCTAGGGCGGTTCAAAAGAGTACGGCGATTAAAATCGTAACAAATGCAGTCCTTTATTGTTGGTCTTACTCTTCATTAAATATCTGTACCGATTTTATGTTGAATATAATTTATAAGCGTTTTAAGCATCTTAGGTATTTTTTCATTTCTATTATTTTGCTAATTTAGTAAGTTTTCAAATTACGCTAATATTAAAATTTGTTCCATACCTTATATTCGTTTTATTATAAAAAGTCAGTCTAATTGCATTTACCAAAATATGTAAGTATTTTAAATAAATTTAAAAATATTTTTAATGCTAAATTTAATATGTAAAATTTTTATAAAAACATGGGCCGAATTATAGTCGCAATGCGTACAGTCTCAATTTCACACCACACGTAGATTACACAACGAAGTGAACCTCAAAGCGACCTAAAAGCTATATGTAAATTAACCCAAAGTATCATTCCTGTAATTTTGTAATTTTTCAAGTAATTAAATATTTAAATGTTCCTTTAGTTTACGTTAGGCATATTAATAAAACAAACAAAAATATTGTATAAAAATTTATTACATGGCAAAGTTTGATTAAACAAAAGATAAATAATCGTTGTAACATAATGTTAATGTCTCAATAAAATATTATGCAATTTTTATTCATCACAAACGGCACATTTGTTACACAAATTAAGCAAAAGTTAATTTTTATCATTAAAAAATATAGTTTAACATTAATAAGGATTAAATTTTAAAGCGCCATTAAATAAGGAATGATATAGTTAACAGTTAGTCTTTATGTTGAAAAAAAATTACTGTTGCCTTGCTTTCATGGAATAAAACTTATGTTCTCGAGAATCACGCGTGTGCTTAAACGGTGTATGCGAAGAACCTAACAAAGTTGCAGGGCACGTGCCTTGGACATGTGTTGTGTACTCTCTTTTGTAACTAGTACCATCGTCGCCTAACACAAAATGAGAAGTATTGCCATGCCGAGCGTGACGTTCTACTCTCTCTACTCTTTCGGAACGTTCGGATTTTTGTGCGTGTTCAGATCGTGAAAAACTGCCGTACGCCTTCGCTTCCGACTGTCCATAAAACTCTCCACCGACTTGAAGATTATCTCTAATGATGACACGAGGCTGTCTTTCTACTACCATAGTAGATTGACCATCCCGTCTTTGTTGTCGACGAGAATCTGAACTCTCCGTATGTTGCGATATTACCGCCATGTTTTCACGAGCAGAGCGATGCATTGCGCTGATACTCTTTCTATCCGTGCTCTGAGTTGAATTACTGATATATTCACCACGATCACAGAGATTTCCAATACTTTTACGCTGTGCAGCTGCAGTTGAACTAATAGTATGGTGAGCTTCCGTTGCTGATGAAACACCTTTTCGATGGAGGACAGCATTGGAACTGGCTACGTCTGAAACCAAACCGGAAGTGCGCTTGTGGTGACCACTCCGTGTTAAATTGTCCGTAGTATTAGGCGTAGAGTCCCTACCACCATGCATAGCTTGTTGGAATTCAATGCTAGTCTTTGTAACACTATCGCTTAATTGACTTCTGTTGACAATTTGTGACTGATGAGTTGTTCGCGAAACATTTTGTTCAGTGTGACAACCTGTTATTACGTTATTTATAGAACTCCCGCTTCGTTTTGCGTGATGGTCAGATGCAACATGGTGACGTTGTGAACTTGTCTTATAATCGGATCCTTGCATCTCCTTAATGTTAGAGTCAACATTTCGCCTATTTATGTGGCTATCAGAATCAAGTTGTTGAGTTGACTTTGTAATATTTTGATCGTTATGGATTCCTGTTGTTATATTATTTTGTTGAACTCTGCTATCTGTCAAAGTGTGACTATAGCGTTGCTGAGTACTTAAATTTTTAATATTCGAAGACGATGCGGACGACTGTGTTGACGAAACAACTCTTTGAATTACATTTTCTCCACTATCATGCTTTACCCCTTGACCTCCATGTTGGGTGCGTTGGATGCTTTTTGAAACATTTTTATCATCATTGTGACCTTCTTTTACTACATATGTTGTATTAGATATGTTTTGCTGTGATTGGTTGTTGATAATATGATGTCGTTGATGGGAATCATGTACGTTATTTGTAGTGGAGATATTTCTCTGTTCTGAGGATATATGGTGCTGAGAAGTATCTCCAATGATAGATTTATTATGGTAGCTTGTTTGATCATTTGGAATCTTTTTTATGCTATGTGTAGCATCACCTCCCGATACTGTACTAACTTCAATGTTTCTTGTTACCTTAACAATTTTTCCAGCTATCAATTTATTTTCTGTTATTTGTTTCATTACCTTAGTTGTATTAGTAGTAGCGCTATAATTTTTTGTATCCATTTTATTCACTACACTATCTGTTACGTTCTTAATGACAGACCTATCAGATTTCTGTTGAATATTTTTTCGTTCTGAAATATTACTAGATGAACTTTCATGAGTGCTAGTTTTTTGTCCTTGATCCACCACATCATGAGAACTAACTAAAGAACTTTTGCTATAAGTTCCTTTGTGCAAATGCTTTGCAGTTGACTGTTCCATAGATGTGTGCTTTACGTGTGTTGCCCGTTCTGCATTTTGCGTTTTGTCATCAGAATATATTTCAATATTATTCTGTGTCATGTGATGCGATCTATTACGATCATCTCTTTGAGAAAGCTGCTTCGATTCAACTGAGCTCTTGGTAGTATCATAATGAATAATATTATCATGTCTCACAACATTATCACGATTATCTCTTGATTTTAAATGATTACGATCATCCAACGGTCCTGTCTCAGTACGCAAACTATCGCGAGGCTTAGTAGAATACGGACTATCGCCACGTTGCCATTTTTGATGAGCAGGGCGCTCAAACTCATCTTCTGGTTTTAGACTGTCTCTTGGATGAAATTGTGCGGACGTCTCACCAGGTTGCCATTGAGGTCTTCGATGCTCATGTTTTGTTGTTCCTGGACCTGAATTATCAACCGATGGCCATGTATGTCCTGATAGGCGCTCTAAATCACCATCAAGCTTACGATTATCGTGCAATCGATATTCTTCTGGTTTTTTAAGAGGTTCATCGAGATTACTCATTGGACGTTGATCGTTGTCTTTCGATGTTCGTGAATCTTGCATATCTGGTGTAGTCCATAATGGTCTTGAAGGCTTGTCATCTTCAGGCTTGCCATCACGATAATAACTAGGTCTGCCCTGTTGCGATTGATCTTCACCTGGAACTTTGTTTTGAGGTTCCATTTCTCTGTCGCTTCTTTCAGGTGTTACCCATTTTGGTCTTCCTGGCTTATTACGATCTATGTCATACTTATTACCAGGTGTCTTCGGTGTATACTTCTCTCCATTTACGATATCAGGTGATTTATCTACAACGTCATCTGGTTTATTTTGATGTGGGTAATAAGTTATAGCAGTTTTCTCTCCCTTAGTTACTTTATAATCATCTCTACGCTTATGGTCCTCAAAAATACCTTCTATTTTCAGGTTATCTTCCCTCCGAGTTAACTTAACCCTCTGTCCTTTAACAACTCTGAATGTATCTGATGATGACGTATGAATATTTTCCATTTTTCTATCCAATTTTAAATGATCTTCATTTTTAACCAAAGCTGTTCTTTCTCCAGTGACAACGCTATAATCATTGCGTTGCTTCATATCTATCACTTCACCTTCTATTTTTAAGTTATCTTCTCTTCTAATTATATCAACTCTTTCTATTTTTTGCTTATGCCTTAGGTCGGTATCTCTTTCGGTTGTAATATTATCCACATGCTTAAAAGGCCTGCGTTTTTCAGCTGGTTGGCAAGGAACGATTTCAGGTTTGTAAAATTTACCATCAGATTTAAGATTGTCTTGTGGTTTAACTACCGGTGCTCTTTCACCTATAGTAGCACTGTAATCATTTCGAGTGCGATGATCGATGAATTCTCCCCCAGTCTTCAAATTGTCTTCATGCTTTTGAATAATTACCTTTTCAGTTTTATCAATACGCTTATAATCATCTCTTGAGCGATGTACATCGATAACACCTTCCATTTTAAGATGATCCACGTGCTTAACAACTTCCACACGATCCCCTCTGGTACCTGTATAATCAGTTCTACGTATAACTTCCATATGACCCTCCGATTCTAAATTGTCTTTTGGCTTTTTAGGAGTTTGCCTTTCGGCAGGTCGCCACTCATCTCGCTTCGGTTGTTCAAAGTATCCTTCTTCTAGTTTGAGGTTGTCTTTCGGTCTCTTTTGTTCTGGGCGTTCGGCAGGTCGCCATTCTTCTTTTTTAGGTGTTTCAATGCCTCCTTCCTGTTTTAAATTGTCTTTTGGCTTCTTAGGAGTTGGCCTCTCGGCGGGTCGCCACTCGTCGGGCTTGGGCTGATCAAAGTCTCCGTCTAGCTTAAGGTTGTCTTTTGGTTTCTTTTGTTCGGGGCGTTCGGCAGGTCGCCATTCTTCCTTTTCAGGAGTTTCTATGCCACCTTCCTGTTTTAAATTGTCTTGTGGCTTTTTAGGTCTTGGCCTTTCAGCGGGCCGCCACTGATCGTGCTTCGGCTGTTGAAAGTCACCTTCTTCTAGCTTAAGGTTATCCTTTGGCTTCTTCTTTTCGGGGCGTTCGGCTGGTCGCCATTCATCCTGCTTCGGTTGTTGAAAGTCCCCTTCTTCTAGCTTAAGGTTGTCTTTCGGCCTCTTCGTTTCTGGGCGTTCGGCTGGTCGCCATTCTTCTTTTTCAGGGGTTTCAATGCCACCTTCCTGTTTCAAATTGTCTTGTGGCTTTTTAGGTTTTGGTCTTTCAGCCGGTCGCCACTCATCGTACTTCGGCTGTTCGAAGTCCCCTTCTTCTAGCTTAAGATTATCCTTCGGCCTCTTCTTTTCGGGGCGTTCCGCAGGTCGCCATTCTTCTTTTTCAGGGGTTTCAATGCCACCTTCTTGTTTCAAATTGTCTTGTGGCTTTTTAGGTTTTGGCCTTTCAGCCGGTCGCCACTCGTCGTGTTTCGGCTGTTCAAAGTCCCCTTCTTCTAACTTAAGGTTATCCTTTGGCCTCTTCTTTTCTGGACGTTCTGCTGGTCGCCATTCTTCTTTTTCAGGAGTTTCAATACCACCTTCCTGTTTCAAATTATCCTTTGGTTTTTTAGGTTTTGGCCTTTCCGCGGGTCGCCACTCATCGTGTTTCGGCTGTTCAAACTCCCCATCTTCTAGTTTAAGGTTGTCTTTCGGTCTCTTTTGTTCCGGGCGTTCGGCAGGTCGCCATTCTTCTTTTTCAGGAGTTTCAATGCCACCTTCCTGTTTTAAATTATCCTTTGGCTTTTTAGGAGTTGGTCTTTCAGCGGGTCGCCACTCATCGTGCTTCGGCTGTTGGAAATCCCCTTCGAGTTTTAAGTTATCTGTGGGTTTTCTAAGTTCTGGCCTTTCTAACTGTGTTAGTTTATATGTCCTATATTCTTCTTGTGATGTAGTTATGTTTTCAACATCTTCCTTGGAATAGTATTTCTCAAAATCTTCCTTTGTCCAAGTCCGCCGTCTTTGAGGTCGTTCTACTATTGCCGTTTTTTCAGTAAAATCGTTTTGGTTAGATGTTACAAATTCAATTTCACCCTCGTTTATTAAATTGTCAGTTTTTTTAGTGACGATAGTCGTTCTCTCTACGACATCTGTGTAATCAACAAATTCTGACTTGGAAGTGGTATCAGTTGTAATTTCTCCCTCTAACTTCGTCCATGTGTCCCGTCGAACAGGCTTTGATCTTTCAGTTGGTTTAGCTGTATATTCAGTGCGAGTCGTCGTTTCATCTGTAATTGAAAGTCAATAAGTAAAAATGGTGTTATCAACCAATGTTAGCAAGTTATGGAATCTGTCATATGTTACTGGTTCCAACTGGTTTAATTTTATGTAGTTAAAAAATAAAAATTAATACATGTAGTATATTTATTTACCTATGAAATCTCCCTCCAAAATTATGTTATCAGTACGTCTAACTATTTCTGCTCTTTCGCCTCTTACGGCTTTGTAATCTTCTCTTAGAGTTCTTGTATCTATAAAGTCACCTTCCAGTTTTAAATTGTCCACAGGTTTCTTCTGTTGGGGCCTTTCTGCAGGTCTCCATTCTTCCTTTTTAGGAGTAGTAAAGTCTCCTTCATTCTTAAGATTATCTTCCGGTTTCTTCTGCTTTGGTCGCTCTACAGGTTGCCAATGAGGACGCTCGGGCTCTTGAAAATCGCCTTCGAGTCGTAGATGATCTTCATGATGAACAGCAGTAGTACGACTCACGTATTTTTCGTCGTAATCTTGTTTGTACGCGGAGACCACACTTGTTGTGTGCTCCACATCGAACAATGGCTCCGGGACATCGTTGTGTGGGCAGTGGTGTCGCCTGTAAATGTAAGTCCTCTTAAGTACAAATTACTTTGGCACTAACCGCATTATGTGAAGTGGAGAGGTTTCGAAATATGTCGTTGACTAACGCTGTTGGCGTTACTAAGGTAGGTAGATATATTTGTAACCAACGAAAAAGTATATAGTTTGACATGAAGGCTCTAAGAACACTTATTATTTTCATGACACGTTATCATCAGTTTACTAAACACGCTGTTTACTATTCGCTGCATTATTTAGTAGCAACTATAATTTTGTCACTCTAAAGTGATTTAGTAATAGACCGCCTCGTGAAAATTATAAATCTTTTTTAAGTGACAAATCTATACTAATATTATAAAGCTGAAGAGTTTGTTTGTTTGTTTGTTTGTTTGAACGCGCTAATCTCAGGAACTA
>DWDX01003947.1:0-12365 GCA_018245675.1 Agara michaeli
CAAGTGCGTGGAAAAATCGATAAGAAAACAACAAAAGCATAACCTAAAAGAATTTCATGCATTCATTTTTAGTTACGCCTCAATCATTTTATTATACGAATAGTTAGCATGTCGTTTCTGTTTATTAGGTATGCATAATAACATTCGAGCTCCATATATGCGTTGTTGTTATTATTATGACATTATGTGTCTGTTGTTCAAAAACCATTAAACTTGATTATTCAATTCAATGAGGATATTGTTATAATTTCTTGTTTCTGGTCAAAATGTGCAATTATTGGTTTTAATGGGAGTGTTACACTTTCTATTTTTTTTTTTATCCTTGTTAAAAATATTCTAGCTCGAATTAAGTTCTTGGAATGCCTCTCTGAATGATATGCTTACAATATGCATTCATTAATTTACGTTTACATACTTTTGTTGTTACAGGTCCTGGCCTTACTTTTCCTTACACTGATCCCGTGGCCGGGACCATCTGTCTTCAAGATCACTTGCTCTCGTGACAACTCCAAAATTGTAAGAAAGGTCATACAAAACAAATGGCTACCAGTTCTCGAGAGATTTCAGGTATTTTATTTAAATAATTACTAAATTGGTGCGTTTTATCGATACACAAAGTTGGTGTCCGTAAAAGTTGTGTGGACTTATCTCGGACTATTATAGGATATTTAAGCGCAGGTTGGGCCAACCACAGATATCTGGTTGACATTATATTAGTTTCTTTCTATTTCTTACTTCGTGACTTTGCGGGATTTATTATTCAATTGGCTATGAATATTTATTTTTATACGAAAGCGTGGTTTACTGTGGATCCTATAAACCACTAGGATTTTGGCTTAACACTGTTTTCTATTCAGGAAACAACTAATATTATTACATAGTTATAATATTGTTTATGTTATTTAGATTTTATTTCGAGCCATTGAAAAACGTTTGTGTTAAGTGAACGATATAATTAAATGGCAGGGTCTATTTGTAGGTGAAATTGCCATTAGAATGTCCATTTCACCCGGCACGAGACATCTTTGCGCCGCAGCACGCCGCCAAGCTCCAACACCGCTCTTCGCAATGGACGTGCGCTTTCTGTGGCAAGTCTTTTTACGAAGAACGCCATCTGGATACACATTTTGACCAGCGACACAAGAACCACATTAACAAGGTATGTTAAACTTATTGTACTTAGTACGTATATTAATGGGTGCTGTTTGAGTGCCTTCTATTCTACCTAAAAAAATGTACCAATATTTTAACTAGCTATGTAAAAGGGTTTAACTTGCTATGTTAAAATATAGCAACGTTTTTTTGAACAATCTGTTAATGTTAGATGTCTTCTATTTACCGTTATTCACTTGACTCAGGTGAATAAAGAATGAGGTAATTATCACTATACAAATAGTAAAAAGATATAAGTACGTAATTAAAATGTTTCTGGCTATCTAGGCAGAAGACGCAGTATGTTTGGCAGACTACTGCGACATAATGCGGTGTCAGGTGCTGGTGGCACATGGCTTACTGAGCGGCGGTGCAGGGCCCAGCACCGACGTAGAGGTGTGGCAGGACGCGGAGTCCGCCCGCAAGGCGCTGGCGCCGGCCGCGTCGCGCAGCGTGGCGCGGGTGTCGGCCCGGCGCCGCGGGCGCGGGCGTCCGCCGCCTCCTGTCCCCGTGCCGGATTGCCCTCGGGTGCCTGAGCCCGATCCTGACGCCGATGAAACCGGTAACAGCTACAACTTATCACTTGTAGACACATATTATGGGAATATAAAGAGAAAGTAACGTAAACCAGCTGACATGTTTATATCATCGGATTGGCTGTTTACATAGACATGTACAATGCGTGATTTTTTCTATATATATAAAATAAATACTCATTTCCGTAGAATTTATAGATTATAAATAATATGACTTGCACAGATACCGAAGACAAGAAAAGGGAAGAAAGTGAGAGTGACGTAAATCAAACAGCGGAACTTTGTGATGCCGATACCGTAGAATCATCTCTGCCGCCTGACAGTCGACAGAAACGCCTGGCAGACCTGCAGGCGGAACGAGCCGCGTGCGACCCCACACGGCTACAGGGATTAAAGGTAGTATCTCACATTACGCTACTTGATCTGACCACTTACCATTTGGTGAGCCTGTATGTCATGCTTATTTACTAGAAGACAGTTGTAAGTTGTTGAAACGGAATAAATTTCAAGTATTGGTTCCCCATAAACTCATTTTTGAAAGAGTGCCTATTTAATTTAAGACGATTTTCATAAGTTTCATTTAGATTTTCAAACTATTTACTTTTGGCTTCGTAAGTATATTTTTTATTGTTGTGTGAATTTGTGTTGTTAGTATATCATGATTGATTATTAAATTCAGAAGTTAAGTTAAGAAAATGTTATTTACTTTTCTAGGTCCGTTGCGAAAGGATCGTGCACTCATGTATCGCAACTCTTCTATTACATCTAACACAACATCAATTTACAGAACTCGAAGGTAAGCAATAAAATAGAGAATGTATACACTATGAAAAAAAATTAAATAACAAATATGTCCAATATTACCTTGCCTAAGGATACTACAAAAGGATAAAACTACTCCAAAATGAATATGACCAATTCTTTTTGTAGTTTTAATATCATTGATGTTGCTACTGCTACAGATGGGTTCGTACTTATGGTCTATCGTTAACAGAAAAAAAGTATATATGTATTTCTATTATCTTATAACCCATCCATGTTGTGTTTAGAAGAGATGCAGCGCGCTGTCTGCTGGTACCTGAGCTGCGACCGCTACTGGGAGGACACGACGCCGGCCGCGCGCGCCTTCCCCTGGCCTCTGCTGCTGGCACTCGCCACCGGCCTCGCCCTGGCGCTGTGCATGTGTTACTACATCATTTGGATCGTTTTCGAGTGCGTATATAACTAATACGTGTTTCTCACTATACGAAATATATATTTCATAATAACGTTATTTACATTGAATAGCTAGTCATACTAGATTCAGTATCGCTATTTCTAATTATAAGAGGCCTCTTTCAATTACAATAAACAACTAGGATAACGGTGTTGCTTATTAATTCTCCTGGGGTATGGGAAATGGAGACCCTGGGAGAAAAGAGCACACCTTTGCCACACATACGAGTATATAGTGAATCGCTGCCATATATGTTTTTTTATCGGACACCGACACGTATTATTTCTAGTTCGGAGGAAGGCAGTGTCGCAGGTAGCGCATCCGTTTCCATGACAACACATTCGTCTCCCACGCGCACGGAGCGATTCGCGGCGGAAGAAGCGATGCTGGACGAGGACCACGACGACCACTACATCTATGTTACGTACCCACCGGAACTCAAGCGACGGCTACTCGAGAGGTACGCAAAGAACAGTGTCACCTTCATATTACTCACACCGTTTATCAAACAAACTCGCGTCGACTGAAACTTATATTACTTATGTAACGTTTTAACATAACACAATCATGGTTGAATCACTCAAAGAACTAAAAATCGAGGAGTCCAAAGTATTCACTCATCCTCAGATAGTCCAGTGAACCCCGATTTAAAAATGTAACCTGTAATAATCATATGACACAGTTCTTGCTGTTTATAAAGCAAAGATATTCGATTTCAGCTGATAAAATGTTTCAGTGGCAACATAAAGAAAATATGACAATTAGATTTATATTATATCCAATTTTCTTTATCTACAATTTTCTTTTAAATAGTTATTGTTTTTTTTTAGATTAGCATTACTTTTTTGTAGATTCAGTCATCCATCATATACACTAAGAATCAATCGGCAAAAACCTAACATCTGGTATAACATTTAATGTATGTATGAATATATCGATATTTGGTAGAACTTCCATAACCGCGGTTGGAGGTTCAGCATCTTGAACCTTTTTTCACATTCTACATAAAAACGTTTTACATTGTACTTTGTACCTATTGTAACGTTGTATCGTATCGCGATTAAAAGTTTCATGTATTGACAATACGATCATATTTTGGATTCTTGTATTTTTTGGCCAAAATGATATAAATAAAACTTCCCGTTTTTGTATAATACGTTTCTGTATATATGTGTGTTGAATTTTATTTGCCACAAGTTCTGGTAGTTGTGCCAATTACTAACAAATGATGTTTATTGTTTTAGCTGCTACAATAGAACAACTCGACTTTGAAACCCAAAGTTCATCCCGTTACGTCGTGCATGAATTTGTAATAGTTAAAAGGTAGCCATTAGATGTAACAAAGACAGTCTGATATAGCCAAACATAGAGCAGGTGAATAATATTCTGATCCTTAAATTGATAAAACAATAAAGTACACCACACGGTACAAATAACTTTAACGATAGTTTAAGTAGGAATTAATACGATGGTACCTCACCACATATGTATATGTATCTATCGTTATTTATATTTACATTACACATAAATAAGTTATGCGGATTTGTGACAATGTCCGCGCATTACAAGACAATTGTAAGCAAATATTAAATGAAGTATTAGGATGTTCAATAATAAGCCGAAACCCTGTATTAGAACAGCTCTATTATGTTTTTGTTTTAAATTGAACATTTATCAATAAAATCAATGTTAAGGAACAGAATATCGTTCGGTTATCAGTTCACAACTTTTCGCACATTATTGTTTAATAGATAATAGGCAAATTGTAAGAATCTAGTCAGATGAATCTCTTTAGTCCTATTGAAAGTTATTGATTTTTAAGAAATTCAAGGATTTTTAGTAGTAGTTTGCTTAATAAATTGGTGCCTATTTTATATACTACGTATAAGTAGTTTGATTTTCTTATCATAGTATTGTAAGTATCTGTATGAGAAACTGTAAGTATGTTAAAGTATTGTGGCTATTGATATTGTTTTATATCAATACACAGTTTGAAATAGTCAAGTATCCTTCAATTTCATTGGTGTCTAAACTGTAGCGTTAAGTTTGTATTTAGAACATGCATTTGTGTATAACGTGATCCTAATTTGAACAAGGTGAGATTTGTATTTTGGTTACTCAAGATACGGGGGGATAGGCTTACTTCAAACGAGCGGTAACGGTAGATAGTAGAGATGTGTACTATTGGAAGGTTTCGTAATGTTTTTGCAATATTTTTTTTTAGTTTTCGGTAATTAAGACCATTATGCCATTGGGTAGTTTCTCCAATTTGTTAGCAATAAATATTAGATAACATTAAGTTGTATCTATATTTTGACATCGCAGAATACGTAAAACATATTTTTCCAAAATTCTGTACCCATTTAAGTTCATATACAGTACTGGCTCCATTCGAACTTCCGAATTTTGATCGCGGATTATCGAACTGTAAATATGGATAGTTAGAGTGTCTTCATATTGTTTAGAAAGATATCGAGTTATAAGTTTTACAACACATTAGACTTCTGAATTTGAACGATGCGTATTGCTGTATCAAACACATCTTTACTTGATCACTCAGCATTAGGACAAGCGGATCGAGAGAGTACCTACTTTTAAATTTCAGAACGGAGTTAACCTATAGTACTTACTCTATGGCTGCAATTACCACAGGCAAGATAATAACAATAGTGTAAGGAAAACTACAGTTAACAATTATTATGTTTATTGATAACAATCAAATATTATAACAGTTCATACAAACATTACAATTCTATCACTGTTTTGAATATTAAGTTAATCATAGCTTCATTCCAATCGAGCCAGCGATGTCGGGCAATAACGACATCAAAATAAAAAGACAGTATTGAATGCTTTATTGAAAAAATCGATTTTATTCCTAACAATTATAAAAAATTATATGTTTTTACAATAGCATCTTATTTAATTAGATGTATGATTTATTTCTGAACTAATGTTTTTGTATTCCCTCGAAAAAATTCCCTGTATATGATGCCACAATCCATTTAAAACCGTTATAAAATATCATCTTCAATAAGCAACATTGTTACGTAAATTTTAGTATTCGTAAATTGTTTCTGAAAAATGAAGACGATTTTGAATACAATACAATTTAGAATGACAATAGCACTTTAATATTTAGGTTAAAAATTAAATGCTCCACACTATATTTAATGTTGCATAGTGAATTTACGCAGATGTGTACAATCACATACAAATGTTTTACGAGACACGAGTAAAATTGAAGGAATATAAATCACAAAATAGATGTTGTCTGTAAATAAACAATAGTAGTTACTAAGGTTGCTTGTATTTTTTATATAATAGTAATAATAGGTACCTATCGTTGTCATAGTAGGTACCTATTGTTGAAATTATCGACTCAATATAACAGATGCGCTTTACTATTACATTTTTGTATTATGAATGCTATTGAAGTTTTAATGTACTGTACAATATGTGACTATTTAACAGGGCAGACCTGTACCTACATGGAATTTTTTAAGTAGTTGCTGTTACGTACCTGACACCGATCCGAAAATGTATTTGTAATTTTTGTCTCATTGTATGTTCGTTAATAACGCAAATGCGTATGAACTCATTTAGAAGAAATTTGTTATGAAGTTTAGGTATCATTCACTCAATCACTATTTTCGGCGAAAAATCTCACTCCCACAAGGGGGGAGAGGAGAGGGGGGGCGAGATAAGCCGCAGGTAAGAATTAGTAAAAAATAAAATATTGTCTTCAACAGTGACCCGAAGCGTATTCAAAATAAATTAAGTTCACATTGCATCAATTTTATTAATTATTACAGCGTTTAGCTTATATACATATGTGTACCAGCTTTTTATACTTATGTAATACTTCAACGAGACTGAAGTAAAACATCTAGCGAATTAATTAGGTTTTAAAATTTTAAAAACACAATATTTATGATATTCAGTGCACTGTTCAATATGTTATTTTTAACAAGAAGCATTTTAAGGTGTTTGTTAAATAAATGTGAAACGAAACGTTTGTTCACTTATTTATTATCTGTACAAATGTTGCAGTCTTATTATGTACCTATATTTAAGTGTTATTTTACATTATAAAATTATCAAAAAGGCATCTTTCATCAGTTTGATATTTCTACAATTAAGAAATAGCTCTTCGTTGTGATAGGCAGTCGGTTCATACGTATTTCACTCCTTTCCAAACCGAGTTACCCTCAATTACACATTTGCAGCCGCAACCCGTGGGACAAGAGTCGTAGTGTGAGAACCTAAAAACAAATCAAAACTAGCAACATAATCATAAAATCTACCAGATAACCGGGACAAATGAGACTAATAATTTATTATTGAATTGGCGAACTAGTCACAAAGGCACGCGGTAGCAGCGCTCTAACCATTTGAACATGTGGTTTGCGTGTCCGGCGTGAGCGCAGAGCGCGCAGGCCACGGCCAGCCCGCGCACGGCCAGCGCGCATACGGCGCAGTGCAGCGCCAGACGCCGGCACGCGCCGCAAGCCGGGCCGCGCACGCGCGCGCCGCAACGCCCGCACGCCCACGCCGCCGCCTCGCCCGCCTCCGCGCCCCCCGCACCCCCCGCGCCGCGCACCAGCTTCATCACCTGCAAATCGGATATTATACTTATATGTACATATCGTATATGTCCTTCGCTTAAATATCGTAGCACATTTCAATCTACCTACAGATGAGCGATCCGATTGAAGCTTGAATCCCTAGCTTATATAGCTACATAATACCTTATCGAGTTCTTGTCTACTTAAGAGCCGCAATTGGAAAACATAGCGAAATAGTTCTATTATTTTATTATTGCCATTTCTTCAATTTCTTCACTTCCCTTAGTTGTGTTTTATTATTATGTATGTAGCTCGTTCGACGAACTATGAACATATACAATGACTCACCTCAGTTTTTTTGTATAGCAGTTGCCATCTGTGTAATACATCCGCGTAGGCTCGCTTGAAGCAGTGGTATAGATTGACCGTGGCTCCGTCCAACACACACATGGCAGTCTTCTCAGATTTTGACATAGTAGTGTCGGTGTGAAAATTTTCGGCCTCAGAACAGGAATTACTGCGCAGGAGAATCGGGAGCGTCCACCCGTCTGCGCTTATCTCGCTGTACTGATTAATGGTGCTGTAAGGCGAGGTGCTGTTACCCTAAAAAGCAACACAAAATGTACCTAAAAATGTTACGAAATTTGGCTCAGATTATGTTAACATCATTAATTTGTCTGCCTGTGTATGAAGGGTGGACCGAACGTAACATTATTTGGCTGTTGTAAAATAAAATTAATTTTGAGAAATTCATATAAATAGGAACCAATTTCTGTCTTAACTGAAATTGATTAACATGCATTATTCGGTCTATCACTAATTCATACTAAGTAACTAATAATCTTAATACCGACGAATGCTAACTAGATTAACTAATAGTAACAAGTTTTATTCCTACAGCAGCCTATAGATGCAACCGGGACACGAAACAAACACAAAAAGTACTCTTGTATTCGTACAAAACAACTTACGCAGCTCGATGTGCTAATGGTGGATTCGGAACTGGAGTTACCGGTCTCGTTGAAGATGGAAAACGCGCACGCGAGCATGGCCGCCATTTGTATGTCCGAGGCCTTCGCGTAATGGGATATCCTGAATATATTTATTACATTTTTAATGTTTGCGGCAGAAGTCTTTGAACAAGAAAGATCACGCTATTCAATGACAGGCAACCCCAACGAAATTTAGCAACTGACATAAATCAGAATAAACTGTACCGTAATTTTAGCCGATACGTACAGTGCTTGCAGCAAGTTGCAGCAGAGTGGATGCGCTGCCCAATTCATAGTTTCCTCGCTGGAAGTGAGGTGGTCCACGGGCTGCGTGGCCAACGAGCGCGCCGCCAACTCAGCTAAACCCCACGCGTGAGCCAACTCACATTCTCCTTCCTCCAGGGCAATTTTGGCATTGCGCTCGCACATATCTGAGGTTAACCGTCGTTACAATAACACTAACCCAACACTATAATTATCGTCGTTTTTAAACAATTTATTGTAGGTTGAACTCGATCAAGTGATTTTATTGATGTAATGAATGGTTGACTGGTACAGGAGGTATTAAGTGCGCCCTTTGCATCGTCTAGTTTACAATATAGAATAAAAAAGAACGCACGATGAGTCGAACGAACGTACGAATGAGATTAAGTTAGTATCGATGCATACCCACGGGATTGTCGGCGTTGATGACGTACTTCTCGGCCAGCGTGCGGTTGAGCGGGAACAGGTCGGCGGCGCAGTAGACGAGCACGCGCGGCGGCGCGCAGCCCGAGATGCTGCCGCGGCTGCGCATGCTGCCCGCGCGCCGGCTCTGCGCCTTCTGCGCACGTACGTACCGACACTCGCACGTGCGTACCGAACCGAGTGTAACGTATATTACTAACACAATTACGCCCTTTTATAACTCAGAAAATACCCGGTCTAAATTATGTACTTCATGTTGATAATGCCAGATACATTTTTTTTAAATTGTCCTAAGGTTTCCATTCGAATCATGTACATGATAATTACAGATTATAATCTACTTCATGAATATATATACTCACCCATCTGTCTTGAAAGTAGAAGGTGGTTATAGAATTGGACGCGTGCCTGTGAAGCAGCTGCGGGAAGCCGGACGCGTTCGTTGGCGATGGAGTCGTGGTCGCGTGCGGCGACACCGATGTAAAGCCGGCTCCAAACATCCCCGGAGTTAACGACAACGAAGACATTGATCTCGGTGTACCCGTTTCATGCTTCAAGGAAAGTCTCCTGGCATTCGGTGGACGGTTGAAGACCACCAACGTGCTCACTCCACACCATCTAGCACCGCAAGTACGAGGAAACGGTATGCAGGAATCACCCGCATTTTCGCTCTCCGATTGACTTCGTTGGCTAGATTTCATGGAATCCGAGTCGTCGCTGGATTTTACTGGTATCTAAATGATAACAATTGTATTTGAGGTTTCGATGCGGAAAACAGTGGACATGTTTTCTTTAAATATACCCAATGTAATTATATTCTGGTTTATATTTTTTAATTTCGACATAATATTATACTAAATAACGTTTGAAGTAATATCATTAATGAAAATCAGGGACACAAAAAATAACATTATATTTTACCTCGTCTATAGAAGTCGCTAAAGTTTTTAAGCAGTGCAAGAGACATCTATGGCCTTCCTTTTTCTTTCGGTATGCTGTTCTGTTGATAGCTTGGAGAATTTTAATAGTAGTAGCGCTATCCACATTGGTTCCCAAGAGCCAAGAAAACTTCGGTATTGTCTGTTCCGTAACGTTCCTTGGAAATGTTACTTGTAAGTTGGCAGTGTATCCGTTCCGTTCAGAGTGAATCTGACAGGTTCTCGTCTCTATGTTCATATCCGTCACTTCAATATTGGCCATCTCGCGTATTGACTCGAATTCTTCGTCAATTGATGTTGTCACTTTGTGAACCACTTTGTTCTGCAAATGAAATTTATAATCTGTTTATAAATCAACACACACGACAAGAACGGCAAAGGGCAGTGTGTTCAAGCTAATGGATTTATATTTAAAACTGAATCCATTCTTTAATTAAAATGGATATCTTGATAGCTCCAAGTAAGAGTTTGTTGGATTTGTAAGTCATGTAAAGTCTAGTTTGACAGTGTAACTCATATGTATTTAAACTGATTCACATTACCATTTGATTATCATGGCCCTTGTTGTCATTTGAGACGTCATTAGCTGAACTAGCAGTGGAGGCATAGCTTACTGCTGAAATAATAGAAATACGTTGATTTATACAAAATACATAAAATTCTTGATATTTATTAATAATTTTGGGATGAAGTATTAAGCAATAATTATTTAAAATTTGTATCAGTTGTATTTCTAGTATCTGATGTAATTCAATTTAATAATTATTTTCAAGCATTTTGAATACTGATCACTTACTCTCACTGTTGTTGTCGTCATCATTGTCAGTATCATCGGGTAAATAATGTGAACACATTTTAAGCAGTGACGGATGCATTGTCCACACTCTTAGTGACTGGTCCCTGCCCCAAGTCACTAACTGGTAGTTGGAAGGCTGTGTGTTCGGTCGCCATACCATTGTTTGAACTGTATCCGTATGTCCAACTAACCTATGTGTTAATGTTCCCCCGACCCAAATACCAATGACTCCAGCTTGTTCCACTCTGGGCAGACCTCCCCAACCGACTCCTATAGTCAACAAGCCACTTCCAAATGGTGTGTAAATAGCCCTCCAAACAGGAAAATGGGTTTTTATAGTATTCTCTGGTCTCCTTGCATTATTGATATCAAAATACTTTATGCTACCGTCATGGCTAGATGTAACTAATTGGTATTCATGGTGGGGACTCCAGTCTACACCGTGTATTTTACATAAATGAGCTGATATATAATGTATAGGAGAGGCACTTTTTCGGTAATCCCAAATCTTGATGTCACCATCATGTGCTGTTGCAACGACATGTGCGGCCACCTTGTTCCATTGTACTTGTGAAGCACCAGCTGTGGATGACACAACTTTATGACATAAATTACAGTATTAACACATGCATTCGTTTTTAGCAAGTAACCCTGAACCTGGTGAGTTGAATGGGGTATTGATTTTATTAAATGACAGTTGGCCATTTTTTAAATTACCATTGAATATGGCAAACTGTGATTTCTATAACAGCCCCAGTGGAGAGTTGCCTCTAAACTGGGAGAGACGACCTAAGTCATTCCAGTTGTTACTTAGGAGACTAAAGTTTCTGTAAGTTTAGGTTAGCTCATTTATCCAACACGAGTTAGCAAAACAATATTGAACTGCAAGACATCTTAACAGCTGTCCCAGTGATCACAGCTACAAATGATCATTCAAATTTGAATCATAAGAAAACGACCTGGTCCTGAATAGGCAAAAAAAAGTTTATAATTAAAGCACTTGCCAACTGCACAAAGTGATATAACAGGTTTCCTTGCATCCCGCAAATCCCATAAATGGGTGAATGTGTCAATAGAGCAAGTGGCAATGAGGTTGTGATCTTGCCTATGGAAATGTGTATCACTGACTACTCTAGTGTGACCTCGAAGAGAGCATATACATGTGAGATCGTTTCCAGCACGCCATTCATATACATCAACACGCTGGTTACTCTGAAACAAAATTATAAATAAATAACAATATGCGATTACATCTCTACACTAAAGTTGCCTATGCAATGTTTGCCATTGATACACAAAATACTGAAGTGTTACCAATCAGAATCTGTGCCGAATGGAATGTAATACTAATTTTGTATCATATAACATTTCTTGATTTATAAAAACATACATTAATATACAACAAATTATATATACTGATATATTAGTATATTCCATCACTGATTGACTTATCTTTTACCCAAGAGCCTGGATGAGATAT
>DWDX01003948.1:0-12365 GCA_018245675.1 Agara michaeli
TATCATTACCACACGCGTAATTGTAAACGTTTTTATTACTAACAAATTAATCTATGCAAATCTCTGATTGTACTAAACAAAAAAAAAAAAAGCCACTTCATTACCGACTGTACAATGAACGCGTTAAGTTATTCAAAGTGAATTCGGGATTAAAATTTATCAGCTTTTAATATTTATCGCGCCTTAAGAATGAAATACACGCGCTTTAAGAATACTTAGCGACGTGATTAATTGAAGTTCTGAGCATATTATGACATTGTATGCATTCAAATTACGAGTCACACTTGTATGACAATTAGTAATCCATGTTATGTGATGTTTTTTTTTTCGTTATCATTTAATTTAATCGGTTTTATCTATTTCCATTTTTCTCTTTTTCACATAAGACGTGCGATTGCTTTGACTTTAAACTCTATCTCCCTCTAAACGACCAGTTTCATCTCTCTCTCTCTCTCGTTGAGGATAAAATCGGTGTACAGATTCTGTACCGATTTCAATCATATTTGATGGGACGTACATCATATTATGTTTGACAGGTAAGCGGTCTATATGGAAAAATTAAAATGCTGTTATTTCTATGTTTCTCCAATTGTTTCCTTATTGTCTCACCTTTCAAACCATCCGTGGATTTCCATGATTATTGTAAAAACCAAAATGAGCCCAATCGGTCCAGCCGTTTTCGAGTTTTAGCGAGACTAACGAACAGCAATTGGTTTTTATAATATAGATTTTTTTTTACAGGTTCGTGGACGTGGAGAAGGGAATCCACGACACGGCCGACAACCTCTTGGAGGCCGTTAAGAGAGAGTACTTCGACATCTCGCCCTCCATCCTCTACGCGATGGCTTCCATCGATGAGGGTGTAAGTGTTGAATGATTCGCCTCGTGCTCGAGACCCTGACTGCCAACACCCACGTTGTCGCGGTTTCGGTTTCCACCCGGGAGAAACATTCGTGCGATGAGCACATCTGTTTGTTCTGTCTCTGGTCGTAATAAAAATATCTATACGAATATTATATTGTAAGTAACAATCCAGGGTGGGAGGCTGAATTCCATATCACCAGCTCTACCACCGCTTTCGTGTAGGTAGTTTACAAAAATAAAAATTCACTATGAATGAAGACAAATATGAGAACGTAAAGTGAGGACTTCGGAAGATGATGTGCGGTGTGTTATCCTCGCGTGTGTGTGTTTCCAGTGCAGCTACATCAACGGCTCGCCGCAGAACACGCTGGTGCCCGGCGTGGTGCAGATGGCGGAGCAGCGCGGCGTGTTCGTGGCCGGGGACGACTTCAAGTCCGGCCAGACCAAGCTCAAGTCGGTCCTCGTCGACTTTCTCGTGTCCGCCGGTCGGTTCTCATTTCATCTCATCTCATCTCATCGTCATCCGAGATACGCAATGTTGTAGCTTCCCATTGAAATTATATGCAGTCGTAATAACGAATGGGGACCTAATATGGGTGTCTTTGCGTGGTACACCGGTATCCGTCGTTTCGTGGTCCATCATCACGACACTAAAGCTCAAAGCTCAAGTTTCTCAAACTTTGGATCTGCTCACTTTGAAGATCCTATTATTTTCTAGTGGCCATCTGAATTACTTTTCTTTTTAATTTTCTTTTGAATTACTTTTCTTTTTAATTAATTTTCCTGTATATCGCTCCCCCCTCTAAATCACTTCGGCGCCCACTTAGAGAAACACCGCTCTACATTCCTACTACAATTCATTCATACCTTTAATACCAATATGATGATTGGTCACAATTGTTGGTGCAGGCATGAAGCCGACCGCGATCGTGAGCTACAACCACCTCGGCAACAACGACGGGAAGAACCTGTCGTCGCCGAAGCAGTTCCGCTCCAAGGAGGTATGTCGACAGCCGTCAAATACATAATCTATTAATAAAATTGAAGTGTCTGTCTGTGATTTCGAAGTAACTGTGTTATCTCATGTGCTTATAGTTATTTACACGATATTAAAACATATACGAACTTTTATAAGTATCTGTCTGTCCTTCTGTTTGTCCAGGCTAATCTCTCGACCGGTTTAACCGATTTTAATGGGACATGTACTGGAAGATAGAGGAGGTTTTAGATGCTTTTCAATGATCTAAAGTTCGTGTTTAGAACGTTATAAGACTGCTCATTCAATGTTCGCCTGTAAATGATTATGATATTATTGGTGAAATGTAGTTTCTGTGATATTATTGGTGAAATGTAGTTTCTGTGATATTATTGGTGAAATGTAGTTTGTACGATATTATTGGTGAAATGTAGTTTGTACGATATTATTGATGAAATGTAGTTTCTGTGATATTATTGGTGAAATGTAGTGTCTGTGATATTATTGGTGAAATGTAGTTTGGTGTGTTCGTTCACAGATAACGAAGAGCAACGTGGTGGACGACATGGTGGAGTCCAACAGCGTGCTGTACGCGGCCGGCGAGAAGCCCGATCACGTCGTCGTCATCAAGTACGTGCCGTTCGTCGGTGAGTTCAAATACAAATTCAGGTTGTTTCATTCCTTATAAGGTACATACACATGATGTAGTTCATGGTATCGTCATCTCTCTTGCGGCTTCGGGTTGAACTCTTCAAAAATATCTTAACCTATCCCATAAATACTGTTTTATTGTACAGAAAAAATCTTCCTGTAACTAATTAAATTATGGACAACGATATTGTGTCCTCTTTACGATCGGTTTCATTTTCGTGACATTTGGTCCAAAATTTCGTCCCGCGAGAGTATTGGTTGAATTTTTTTTAACATTTTACAAGGTTTACATTTTTAAAGATAACTCATGGAGCACCACGTCGGCACAAGGTAAAATACGGCAACGATATATTGTAGTGTTTCAAGAGATTATGTGGTCCTGGCAGGCGACTCGAAGCGCGCGATGGACGAGTACTCGTCGGAGATCCTGCTGCACGGCGTCAACACCATCGTGGTGCACAACACGTGCGAGGACTCGCTGCTGGCCGCGCCGCTGCTGCTGGACCTGCTGGTGCTCGCCGAGCTGCTGGCCAGGGTGCACGTCCAGGAGTACCACGACATAGGTGCGTCCTACGAAATAATCGAAGTCCATGAAAACGAACACGTTTGATGTACGTCAATTCTGTAAGGGTTACTCTTCAACTCCTCTCATCTCGAACGCGAGTGGAAAAAGGAAAAAAATGTAGCTGCGAATTATCAGATAAGTACTTAAATTGGAAAGGGCACGAACGCCATATTATCTTAAGCTGAAAATATAATTATATAAAAAAGAAACTATCAGGATAGAGATACACCTACTTACATATCGTTATACCCACCAACGGCGCAGAGTGGTTCTCGCTGCACCCGGTGCTGTCCTCGCTGGCGTACCTGCTGAAGGCGCCGGCCGTGCCCGCGGGCGCGCCCGTCGTCAACGCGCTGTTCAAGCAGCGCGCCGCGATCGACAACCTGCTGCGCGCCTGCCTCGCGCTGCCGCCCGCGAACTACATGCAGCTCGAACACAAGGTACATATACACACACACAAACAAACACAAAGTACACGCTCAATAATCTCCCATCATCTACGCAACCATACGATCTCCAATTAACAGACATGGTTACCGGACACCTGATTAACTACTTACATCTATGCACACGGCTTTATGACCAAGAGATTAATAACACACAATTAATACAAATTGAGCTACTCGTATCTGACATAAAGAAGCAATGATCTAGTTGTGTGTTGTCGATTTCTCCAAAGCATTTGACAAGGTAAATCATGGAATAATAAAAAAAAATTACATGCATTAGCTGATACATCGCTTGAATGGTGTCGATCGTACCCAAGAAAGCGTTAGTTCTTTCTTGAGAACCAATCTCGTCACTGTACTGCAACGTCTGGCATACCGCAAGGCTCTATATTAGGACCCCAACTCTTTAACGCCTTCATTAATGACATAACGAATGTAGTAAAACAGTGAAATATGGCTTTTTGCTGATGATATAAAATAGCTGAAACTCATTTTAAATATCGCAGACAAACTACTCACGGGACGATATCATCCCTACTAGCATCACGCCTCACTACTCTCACTAATATTTATGAGTACTATCTACGTATATCTGAATATATATAAATTACATGTCACGTTGTTTGTCCGCGATGAACTTCTAAACTACTGAACCGATTTTATTCAAATGTTTCACACTGTGTGCAGTTTCATTCAATTTGAAAGATAAGCTTTGTATATAGCTTTTATCTCGATTAATGATCTAACCTTTTTATAGGACAACACTTAGTCGGACAAACG
The DNA here is from genome assembly GCA_018245675.1 of Agara michaeli. Classification (NCBI taxonomy): domain Eukaryota; kingdom Metazoa; phylum Arthropoda; class Insecta; order Lepidoptera; family Hesperiidae; genus Agara; species Agara michaeli. The sequence goes on from DWDX01003948.1 coordinate 4,286, forward strand.
TCGTGCTACGCGATTTTTACAAATATGAGATTGAGTTATTGTATCGGTTGTAGTTAACATCAGTATTATTGAACCACGGCGCCGCGTGGTCGGCTCTGCTAGTTGTTATACGGTATCTTCGAGAACGAAAGAAAAAAAAACACCACCGTATTCGTGAAAGCTTTTGAATAGTTTCGTTTTTATTTCATTTTGCGTATTCCCAGGTGCCGTTCCTGATGGAGGACTTGAAAACTGGCAAAATGTTCGTCTCGAATCTGCCCACGGATGAGCCGCCGCGGCAGAACGGCCACCCCAACTAGGGCTGTCCTCGCTGATGTGTTTGGGTCGGCAGATCGAATGGACTCGTCGGCTCACGCGATGCACATTTACGTGTCCACCGACATATGTACATTTACCATATATTCATCCATCAATCCGGATTTGTTTTGCATCCGTTTTCAGTTTGTGTTGGATGCATTCGTTCTGGAAAAATCTAATTCGATTACCAGGCTCACAGACAAATTTGCTTTATTACGTTTTCAATCTACATTTGTGATAGAAACTGGCGCTTTTGACAGTTGATTGAAATAACTTTATCCCCGGTATGATTGATCTTAAAAGATATTTTCCAACCATTTCGCATTTATTGCGAGTGCATAAAAATGATTTCTAAACTAAATCGGCCGACGAGTCCCTTTGTGCGATTTGCCTTGTATTCTATCTCTTTCGTATCTATGACGAGCGAGCGAGATGGACTCGTACACTGTATAACGATATATTTTTCGGTGCATATATTTTCATAACGATTAAGTACTTAGTTCTGAAGCGTCGCGTTGATGTAACATCCCGCAGCGTGCAGGCCGACGGAGACTGAATATAGATTGGATAGGGTTTAGGATTGTCTGACGTTTGGTGATTTGTGTGCGTTAAGAGAATGATGGCAATGGCGTGTTTATGGAACTTATGGTATTTTTAAAATAAACGTCAATTTGACTTCCCGCCAGCTCGCCGCTAACCATTTTCTTAACTCCCATGCAATTGGAATCGGGCTTTGAGTATGGAGGCACAAAACGACTATCGTGCGTTTTTATTATATTCATTTATTTATTTACACATTCAATCAAATGAAAGATTAAAAAGAGTGAATCTAAGGTTTCAAAGATTATTTTACATTATTTATTTGTTATTATATCGTAATACGTTCCGTTTCGGTTACAGTATTATTTATCTGTATTTGTAACTCATTATTTATCTGTATTTGTAACTCATTATTTATCTGTATTTGTAACTTATTATTTATCTGTACTTATTCGTCTTACGTTCCGTATCAGATACCTCCCGGTCTACCGAAGTGAGATATAGCTTGAAGCGTAACATTTTAATTTGCAAGGCAAATTATATTTACATTATTTTTTAAAATAAGGTCCTAATTGCGCTCAACGTTGTATCCTTTTCACGCAATACAATAATAAACCGGTTTCATATTTAATTAAAAAAAAAAAACTGCAGATATAAATTGCATCCATCCGACCATCAGCTTTAGGAAGTCCAGTTGCAGTTAGATCTGTTCTGTCCGTGCTCCTCCACTCAGTCCTGGGCTTTCTCAATCCAGCAGCATCTTACTTAAATCATAGGACTATCCGGTAAAATAGAAAAAGAAGTAGTATATTTTTCAATTTGTTACGTTCTTTGTGTAGAGACATTTCTTGGCTGTTAAATTACCGATTTTATTGTTACGCTAAGGATAAATTAACTAATTTTATTTTCTTCAATAACAATAAAATCATCTTTAGAAATATTGAACATAAATACTTATGTATTGTCACCCATATTTACTGTAAGACTAGACAGATATTAGGGATTTTCTTCGGCTGCAGTTTCTACTTTGGACAGGCCATCTTTTAATGTTTTTTTCCAATATATAGAAACAAGAGCGCAATCCAACACCTTGTATTAGTTTTTTTTGGCAAACATATGATATTTTAGCAATATTCAGTTCGGCTGTGCGCAAGTGCTTTTAAAATATTTAGTTTCGATACAAGTCATGTTAAACGTGTCTTATATTTTACGTGCACTTAACGGGTTTCCCAAAGTGACTATACTAACTATTGCGTGTGTTTCGTGAGGACTTTTAAATTTTTTATTCTTATACATTTCGATCCATTTATGAATTTAACTTGTAGAATATAAGATGTACTCGTTCGTTTCGGTGATTGACATTGCGCAGTTTTATGTTTCATTCAAACGTTCCGTTCTTGCAAACAATCATTCGCGCGAATGAAAATTTTGTAATGAGCGAACGTATTCGCTCGCTCATTGCTCATGTAAGTGAACGATTTTTCTTTGATTATATCATTCAGTATACACTAAGATCTGCATCGGTTATTGTAGGAATGATTTTCTTGTATTACTACTTTTCTATCTAAAATATATTTTCCCATAAAGCTCAGTAGTTATTACAACCTAATTCGAATCCAGCATGTAACGACATTCCGACTGGGATATTTCGTTAAAGTGAAATTTTTAATCTCACGTCAGTATTATGACTTGTTTGCGTGTAGTCAACGGATATTCAGTATTCTAACAGTATTTATAATCGAATAGAACTTAGCCTTAACTTAGATTCTCATTTACTAATAACAATATGTGCGTGTAGTGAAACCCCTACAATTTGATATATATAAAGAAGTATTATGTCTGTATTGTATCAATTGTACCCTAAAAATGATCATGTAGTGAATTAAGTTAATTGTAACATTTCATTTTCAAACACAAGTTGCGTATATTTTAGATTACGTGTCGAAGATTGTTACTTATTAGCGTGAATATTTGTGTCTCTCAATATTTGTGTCTGCTTCTGTGTTCCATGCATTTGTGTCGTAATAAATAAAGATACCAAATTTGCATTGTTTTTTTCTTACTGCGGTGCCGACCATAAATTACGACACGCGAATTTCATGACCCCTCCCCGCGTCCTTGTCACAGCTGGTCACATTTGTGAGACCCCCGTATCTAGTTTCATGTGACATATTTTGCAATTTTACATTTACGAATATATGAGATTAAAACAACAGTGCTCGGAAATTAATTTTATTTCCATTTACATTTATAGTTAATAAAAAAAATTAATACTTGGATATTCAATACATATAATATTTTGAAAAAAAAATGTTATGTCACAAAATTTTGGACCCCTCCGTACTCATTGTCACAATGTCGCACTCCGTCAACCCCCTCCCTCCCGTTTAACGAGTGACGTAATGTATTGACGGCCCCTTGTCACCCTTACCTCAACGAGTTACCTAATCATGGATATACGAAAAACTGGGGAGAAATAAAAATAAAACCATCCGATTAATCTTCTTTATTTTCATTTAAGCATAGAATAGTACAGTACCTCGTGTCCCTCCCCGGCCTCCTCCGCTACGGGCGCGCCCCGGTGCGCGTGTACCGACACCGAGCGCTACGGACACGTCGCCGCGGCGTCGGGCCGATCGCGAGTTAACCGAGAAGTACTTACAAACTAAAATACAATATTCGCTCTCCGAGTCGCGCCGTCTCGCTCGCACGCGCTCGCATCGTATCGACGACGATCGCTTAACGTCGCCTTGTCATGCAGTTAGTACAGTTTTACATACATTTATACAATTATTCTGTTTTACACAAAATGAAGATAATGTGATCGGGCGTAAAGTAATCTCACAACATTCACAATAATAATAATAATAATAATACACAAACACTAACAGCATTGCAGTAACGTGAAATTTTTTTCAGAACAAACGACATATCAAAAAGTAACAACATATCGCGTCCGTCCGCATGTCCGCGATGTCGACTGACTTTAGAACGACGCAATGGAATGTTAACTTGCACGCGGCGCTTACAAACTAAATCGTTAATATTTAATAGTACCACGATACAAATTAAATACTTCAACGGAACTTAGAGACTAATACAGAGAAATAACTAACGCAGGCTCTCGCGGATACGGTGCCGACATCGGCCGCGGAGACCACACGGGGCTCGACAACATCGCCCACCATTTATATAATCGTTACAGTTATTATAAAAAAAAAACGGTCTATCAACCACTTCCTGATATACCCATTTTTCTTCTTTAAAAATAAAATGTCATAATATTGTATATAAAAATGAAGATACTTTAAAACGCATTGAGGGTGTGCATAGCTTTGTGACGGATATATTATTGATTCAAATAATAAAAAGAAAAATCAATCGTCAGTGCTTTAAAATCGTACACAGGTAACATTGAACGTGGCCAGCGATATTGTATGTAACGCGAATAAAATTGAACTTACGTGGATTAATATTGGCGATATCAAGAAGTGGCCGCCGCCGCGCTAGGAGACACGGGGCCGGTGCAAATGTCTAATAGAATTCTCTACACGCTATTCAGGATAGTTCCCGGCGCCGCTCGCGCCCGCCGCCGACCAACAACAACCCTCCCCCATACAATATAAAGTCTTTCATCTACTTTAACAATATCGTTATCATATTTTATAATAACACTCAATAATTTATGAGTCGGTAGTTTCCTCTAGCGTATATGAGTATAGTATTTTAATTAATATACACGACGATTTTAAATTTCAGTGCTCGATATATTCATTATTAGTTTACGTATAATATAAGAATAATAATAATAATAATAATGTATAGATACATGTTCATTTATACATAAATATACATTATTAATATGTGATAAGTATAAAATTCATTGGCTACCTAAGGGTGTATCAACTAGAAGGAGAACAGAGCTACGGTAGCTATCGGAATATATCATTTAACGCGTAACGAACGCAGCCCCCGCCTCGCCGCCGCAGCGGTGCGATACATTATGTATAAATCGATATTAAACACGATCTGCTATCACGCGATTTCTTACGATTCATTAACATTGTTGCAATAATCGATATCAATATTTTTTTCGAACGCGTATATAAATATATATATTTCTGTATAACGTGCTTTGCGGCGAAGCGTTCAGGTTGAATTCCACTTGGGTCACGTATATTTGTTTGTAAGCCTCATTGTGATATATTGCTTTAAGTAGCCAGCTGGGCTCGGCTCGCCGGCGACTGCTCACTCTCGTATCGAACAATCCCAAGTGACAAAATACGCTAACGAGTTCTAGCTTACGTCTAGGCGTCTAGGGGGCCAACGGTGGGCGGGGCCTCCGCCCCCCTCCACACTACTATTAATTCCTCACGTGCTTGTTGAGCAGTTCGCCCTCCGATGTATGTACATCCACAACGCGACACAACAACTTATTGCTCGATAATCGTAGTACATAATAATATCGTATTTATAGATTTACATAATCGAGACATCGTCACGATTAATCGATTCCCGTGTCGATCGATTGTAACTCGTGCTAACGACGCTATCGTTTAAAAAGTTATTCGTTATTTTATTTATTTATATATATATATATATATATATATATGTATATATCTCTATCTACAATCGTGTTTGGAATAATTTTAAAAAGCGCGTGCGGATATTCACTATTCAATAGTTTATACGTAACACCCACGGTCCGCGTTGCACCGCACTCGGCGGTATTCACAATACAATACAGTAGAATACAATACAATACAATACAATATGCAATAACCATTCTCTTAGAGAGTGTCGATCCGGACCTATAGGGGATCATTTGAAAAGAACATTTTAAGTCTTACAATAATTTTTGTTTTCGTATGGTACAGCATTAATAAGTACATCCATTACACATTATGTATACATATTTTATTTATATACAATACAAGCGTTTCTACCCGATCGCGAGATCATAACGACAATAGGAAGTGGTGCGGCGCCTTACATATTAAGAAGGCTACGTGCCAATATCGATCCTATTACAGTGTAATAAGGTTCAGAACAGCATGTATATATATGTAATATGTATCACTTAGTCCACATATATATTATGTCAGTGGTCGCCACGTGTGCCAACGTGGTCCGGCGCGGATCAGCCCGGACGGGCCCTGACAAGTACGGACGAGCCCGAACAAGTACGGACAAGTATGGACGAGCCCGGACAAGTACGGACGAGCCCGAACAAGTGCGGACAAGTACGGACGAGCCCGGACAAGTACGGACAAGTACGGACGAGCCCGGACAAGTACGAACGAGCGCGGACGAGTGCGCACCGACGTTCCGTTCTGAAAGTCCTCAAACCCGCCGGCGACCTTCATGACACCGTCGCCCGATACACATATTACACAATAATACATATCTACATAACAAATGCCGCGAATACATGTACATTATATATTTTTCTATGACGCCATACCGACTGACTTTTCACTGATCTGCATGAGGTCGATGCAAAAGGTCTATTACTCATTTAATATATCTTAGTAGATCACTCATAGATTATAGACCTCCTCTTTGTGCATGTAAATTCTCCTTCTTTAACTTTTCAACGCTCCTTTGAGCCTTGGTTTAGAAGAGTTAAAGACAGATATAGCGTCGATCGAGATATCCATAAACTAAATACAATAACGCGTAAGTACATTACAAATATATAGATAATAAATAAATAATGGAACGGTGTTCTGAAACAACCAAATCGTCGCGCAGAATATGAGACAATATACCGATTTACTATTACAATAGTCACGTGCGTTTCATTAAACCCGCAGTAGACGTGTTCAATGAAACGGTCACCGGTCGTCAACGATGTATACGTGATATAATATAACAGCGGGTGCGTTCGTCGTGGGCGTGGTCAGTGCAGCGGCAAGCAGAACATGTGCTGCAGCAGCGTGGCGCGGCGCGGCCGCTCCGAGCACACCGAGTCGTAGTCCGAGGACGACGACTCGCCCCCGTATCCGTAAGCCTGCGCACGCGTCGTAGTTACACAGCGGGCCGACGTGTCAGAGAAGAGGATACAAAATACACAGACATTTACTAATTTGTACCAGAATTCAAGCTATTGGGAATTACACTGAATATATAATATAGTTATGAGTGAAGACTGTAGCAAACGACGGTCGCTCTGAATGGGTACTTTTGAATAAAATAATATTCAACGTCCACAAACCATACACGTCACTGACGCGACGGTGTAAGAATCGACTTTGGAAATTCTTCACATACTATTATTTTGTATATATAAGAAAATTTAAACTCGTTTACATAATAATATTCATATAACGTGTCGATTGAGGAGTGAACACGATTGGGTGTGTATGCGTGTGTGTATGTGCTTGACTACCGTGTGTACGTGTAGGTGTGCGTGAGGCCACGTGACTGCGTGTATTTGTGTGTGTGCCTGTGTAGGTGTGCGTGAGGCCACGTGATTGCGTGTTTGTGTGTGTGTGCCTGTTTAGGTGGGTGTGAGGCCACGTGACCGCGTGCATGTGGCCCCGTGGGTGTGTGGGTGTGTACGTATGTGCGCACCTGCTCGTGATGGTGTGGGTGCAGCAGGCAGGCGTGACGTCACACGCAGTCCTCGAGCGACATCAGCAGCGGGTTCACGTACTCGAAGCCCTCGAACTCCGACTGGTCGATGTCGGCTATCACCGAGCTGGTTCCCAACAAATATATGTATATATATCATTATACGAACACATACATTCGACATCTATACAAATAAATAAAATTGGAGTGTATGTTTTATATTAAAATAAAAAATTTTCAAATTTTTGTTGGTCTGTCTGTTTGTTTCGGCTAATCTCTGGAACGACTAGACCGATTTTGTCGGAACTTTCACTGGCAGATAGCTGATGTAATATGGAGTAACTCAGGCTACGTTTTGTACCCAAATTCCCATGGGATCGGGCTTTGCGCGGCTAACACAGCGGGAACGGCGGCTCGTCTCTGATAAAAAAACAAAAACATTCAATACTAACTCGTTGTCGGGCGTGAGGTGCACGGGCTCGTCGGTGAACTCGGGCGGGAAGTTGGCCAGGTCGCGCTCGCCCTCCAGCCGCGGTTTGAACGGCGGCACCACCTGCTTCTGCTCCAGCTGGGGGTGGAACATTACTATTACGACGCGGCACGGAATTGGTGTCTTTCGAATTATGAATATAACTAAATAAAGACGGTTAGGGAGACAGGGAAAGGG
>DWDX01003949.1:0-12364 GCA_018245675.1 Agara michaeli
TCCAACAGTACCCAACCCGGGATTTGAACCCAGGACCTCCTGATCGGCAGTCGCGCTAGCAACCGCCCGACCAACGAGGCAGTCAAATTTTATTAGTATATAATTAATACTTTTATGAATACGTATTAAGCTCGTTACATTTTGATGCGTCGTTATTGTAATATTAAACGGTATCTAAATATAAATAATGAAGTTTGAATTTATTTATTCAGTCTGCCTCTAACCGCAGTTTCAGTTTAGTCGTTCAGAAATTTCGATGCGGGGTCACGTATAGCGGCGTAGGTCGCAACCCTGAGGCATGATCTTGCATGGAGGACCGCTACAGTAGCCGTCCTTAATCTGCGGCATTCTATGGCATACAATCAATAGCGCAATAGCGCATACAATCCTAGACCTACATTAAAATACTAGAAATAAATAGATACCAAAACCTGGTAGAGACATCTACTTAATCGATCCCATACATATTTGCAAAGGTAGATTATTTAGTATACGTGTTTGCAACATTTTGTAATTTAATGTTAATAACGACGTAACAGTAAATATCATACTATAGTTGAGAACTTCCTATTCATGTCATCTAGAGAAACTGTACATAGCATATAGGAACTGTAATAGCTATTATTGTTTTTTTTAACCCTTTATTGGTGTGTAGTGGATTAATACTATACTCGTATTTTATACGATACATGTATCAACTTTATGGTGTAAAATATGAAGCCGAGCTTGTAAAGATTGTCTAAATTAATTGAATCATTATCGCTATGCTACATAATGTACCATACAATAACCGGTAAGATTATAATCATCGCTATGCTACGTAATGTACCATTTATTTGTCGGTATGCTACATATGTAGTTACATATAATAATTATCACTATGCTACATATTTCGTGTTTGACTTTATAAAGAACAAGTAAATATACGAGTATATATGTTTTTTAGGAAATTTGAGAAGAACAGATGTTAATAGTGTATCTAAAATGTCAGGTGTCTAACATCCAAATCAACGAAGTTTTATGCAATGTTATTTTAATTACCTCTATATTACCACTTTCAGGGTGAAATTTCCAAATAATCCATCTGCAAAACCTTAGGATTCTCGGTTTCGGATTCGACTATACGTTGAACTCTGATCAGCCAGTCAGCCAGTCCGTCAGTCTTTTTCCTCTATATCCTCTATAGATTGAGTTTGAGACGTTAGTATTGTATTTGTTGTTTGTTGTATTCAGGGCAAGTGTTATATCGCGGCTGGGACGCCAGGTTCGGAAATCAACTAGTTATAAATAAAGACACGTACAAGCACCGCGGCACTATCGCCGGCCTGCGCTGTCCGGTAGAGTCGTTTTTGCGCCGGAACTGTGTATGAGTTACGGAGACGCCGCGTCCGGTCGCGATTGTCGCTTAAAGCGGTGTATTCATAGCCCTGCTTGCAGAATCCTGCATGGTATCTGAAAATTTATATAGTGAACATAACTATAGGGCTGATATTAACAAATATACTTATTCTAAATATTAGGATCTATATATTAGGATATATTTGGATATATTTATCTTGGGATAATTTCTTCAGTCCCTTTTGCAAAGCTCAATATTATGTCCATTTACTCTTAAATTGTATAGTGTTATTATAAAATCCTTATTGCAATAAACTGCTGTTCTTTCAATAATATTTTTGTAGTTATTCTTTTTGAAAATCAGTTAACAGTAATTCTAATTTTATTGAAAAATTTTGCCCACTGAGAGGCATTTGATTGTGCCAACATAAAGTGAATATTAGACTCATCCCGTCATGTACAATCAGACTTCGTTACGATATAAGACCATCATCCATTTAAATTTTATCTCTTTTCTGCCATTTTGAGCATTTACGACTCCAACACTATACCTACTTACAAATTGGGGTAAATCTTTATCCAGCTGGAATTCAAGGCTCACAGTTTATACTGTTTCTAATAACAGTAAAAACGTAATCTAGAGTCTATCATGATTGGCAAATTTACGAGCTGGATCTTTATTGGTCCCGTAAACGCCACTTCCGGCACAATCAGCCGCGTAAACAATGACAAACAAAGGGACTGCCAGGAATTAAGGGAATAAGTCCAACTACATTGTATTTGGGAACGGAGTTGCCTCGGGGAACGCTAAAAATTTTAATTTAAAAATACCCTCAGGATCATAATACGTACGAGCAGAAATGAACTGCAGAATTACTAATGACAGTACTTTGGAGGCATTTGTTTTTTCCTTAAACGTGTGAATTATTTAAATGGAAACCGTCTTGGCTTGTTTTACATTCGTAAGAGATTCGTTTCTGTGGGAAGATAGTATAAATAAATGTTTGATCGAATAAGATACAAATATTTGTATAGTATCATGTTAATTTCATTCGCGTAAGCTGAATAAATATGTTTAGAAATAATACTGGCTGTTTAAAAAGAATACTGGCCGTTTATAAGCTCTGTATTTAAATATGTAAAATTAATATTTTATAATGTCATCTCATATTTTTATTGATTCCTATTAAAATGGTGAGCATCTTTAGATGTTTTTTTTTAACCGACTTCAAAATAAGGAGAAGGTTCTCAATTCGTCTGTATTTTTTTTTTATGTTTGTTACCTCATAACTCTGGAACGCGTGGACCGATTTCGAAAATTTTAATATTACAAACAGACACTCGAATTTTATTTATTTGTATAGAGTATAGATTTGAATAATGTATTACAATATTTAGAGCGAACTGTTATCAAATTTGCAAATCCAACGTTTCGGAATCCAGCTACGTGTTACTAGTACAATATTGTTTCATCTCTCAAGGGGTGGAATCGTTTGTCTCATTTTAATGAACGTTGAGGGCGCAATAGCTAATTGTCATTCCGATTCGGGTCTAGACCCACTTTTACTGAAACAACCATTGAGAATTCAAATTGCAAGTTGTAACGAATACAGATGAAACCAATTATATTATCTTCTTCAAATATGTTGTTCAAAGAGGCGGTTGATAACTAAATTAAATAAACAGTGAATTATACTTTTGAACAATTTGACAAATTTGTTTGGGCTCGTCCATTACGTAGAGGTATATCCTTGAACTGGTGTTCCCCTTACATTTATGATAGCGAAGCTTTCCGAAGTCCATTTCTCGCGTTCGTAATACACTTCGAATCTTTTTTGTACTTTTATTTCATTGCAGAAAGAGTTCTCCGAAGCCGGGAGCGCACTGGCGACTCCTCGGATGCTGCAAGTGTCCCAAGGCGACGGTGATCACTTACCATGAGGTAACCCGTCTGCCTGTTTGTTTGGCTGAAATATAAAAAAAACTATTTCTCTTTAATCATCTGGGACTGTTGAAGAGCCGGATTAAAAAAAAACCTATTCTTTAAAAGCGCTGAATTTTAATAAGCACAGTTATTTTGAACAGATAGTTTGAACTTTGAGTACCTAGTGAGTTTATTTTATACGAAAATAATTTGCAGTTGCACAACTTCAAAGCAATCAATTGTCTAAAAATGTCCATTGGATTCGTGTATAGCTGAAATTACTTTGATCTAGTGTTACCATTGTTCTTAAAAAAAATCGCCTATTTTACTATAGTTCGGGTGTAACTGAGCCCCACTATAGTTAAGAAACATAAAGTAAGTACAAAGCTAACAATAGCCAGCTAAATATAGACCTATTTTCTGGTAACTCCAATAGACAAAACGGTACAGAGCACTGCATTGATTTATCCGAGGAAAATCCGGCCGAAGCTACGTATGAATACATTTTCTGAAAGCACTATTAAAATGTATTTACACTTGCCCCACTGTCTGTGTGTAACAAAATAACACTTTATGTGGATTGGCTTTAGTCCAGGATCTGTGCCTTGTATCAGACAACATCGCACTTCGGGTTGCTGTGGTACAAGTGATAGGCGACAGCGAATGCTTTTAATAACAATAACAATGTCATTAGCGTCAACAAAATGTTTTTACGCCTACCCTACATTAAAATCGCTATGCTCACAACCAATTTACATAGGTCGATGTCGCCTGGTGCAGAGTATAACTCAAATGAGTTTATGTTTCCACCCTTTTAAATGATACTATTTAAGAATGTTGTAAAAAGTATATAAATGAATAAAATAAATAAATTTATTTACATTACGTAACATTTTTATAATGTGAAAAGAGCAACAAACGAACAGATAGCAGTCATATACGACCACTGCCGCCCACAGACATCTGAAATGGATACGGCTATAGGACTGAGACAGTTAATGTGAATTCAGTAATATAATATGTTTATTATTATTATACCATCACGCCAGGTCCGGGTTAGACAGAAAGCATCGAATACCAAACACCTCTGTCCCCTTACAAACCTGATATGACGTTCTTCGTCTTCGACTGATACAATTGACTTTTAGTGTGACTGTTGCTAAGCAAACATCTGGTGTCACCGTGTGATCTCAATTCCTACATCGCACGGTACTCCGGTTACAGTGATCTCTGTAATATTGTTAAGAGGGTGTCGATGTTATGTTGTCAATTTAAATCATTGCATTATACGGCATAACGATTGAAATTTTGGTTCGTTCTTTCTAAGGTAAGCTTTAATATGCAGTACTACCAGTAATGTAATCGATCAGAAATATTAAACCTTGCTTATCACCGAAGGAGATTATGAGATACAGATTATATTATACATCAATGTATTCGAGAAATGTTTCATGCTCAATAACTACATATATGACATTATTCATAGAGTTTTGTATTCAAATTTCGATAGTGACCACTCTAAAGTCTCAACCCCCGGGCTATCGATGCCGGGCTATCGATATATATACGGTATTTTTTATCTTTGGGGTTCTAGCGTTCATTCGTTTTCGATGCAAGTAGGCGCGTAATTGTACCTAAACTGCGACAAAAGCTTCATACCGGCAGTTGTTGTGGTTTTTGTACGGATACAGACAGACACAGACAGCAGTGCAACGCTCCGCTGAGTGCTTGCGAAGATTGAATCGGACCTCTGATTATCTGCACGACGCTCTGTGTTCGCGGTTCGCAAAGTGGAATTTTATCATATTAAAGTGCTACTTTCTTTTTCGGTAAAAGCTTTTATTTAACTTCATTTGTGTGTGTGTGTGTGTACATATATGTCTCCAGGAATTTTGCAATCCATTTGCAATGGAACATTTGATAGACGCGTCCGGTTCGAATGACAATGTAATAATAATAAAAGCTTTTAAAAAAAAATACCTACGTGATTTTTGTACACCCTCTTTTTCACATTTACGTTACGATATCTTTTTATTATCTGTGTTTTTATTTCGTCTAATTACTTGTCAATGTTGAGTCTGTCCCAATTTACACATCGATCACTTGTCTTACATAATATGTTACACTTATATACTTGTACAATGTACATCTTAGAAGAATCATTAAAAATGCTGTGCCTATATAAAATTAACTATTAATTTTCTGCTGCTGATTCCATCCAATAAACAGGGGGATAATCCAACAGACTTTCAAGTATCATTTTCCTTAGGACACGTTTAGTTTTATTTGTCGGCTCAGTTGAACTGAAATATCAATTTCTTACGAATATTTATTTCGTTATTAATCTTAAGTCTCTTTACATTAAATCATAATATTATTCGATGAGTGACTGCCTCGTTGGTCGAGCAGTTGCTAGCGCGACTGCCGATCGGGAGGTCCTGGGTTCAAATCCCGTGTTGGGTACTGTTGGGTTTTTCTAATTCGGAATTTCTAGTAGTGACTCGAGAGTCTAGATGTGTGCCCGGTGCATGGCAATGGGCTCACCGTCTATTCCATCGTGGGAATTAAACGTAACTGGTGAAATGTGGGGGTGTACTACACTCCTCTGCCTACCCCTTAGGGGATTACAGGCGTAATGTCACGTTACTTTACAAAATATTTACGCGAAATCTCAAGTGGCCAGTAATGCTTATATCAACATCTGCATCTAAACTTAGCCATGACTGATTTTCGCTCTTTTGCTATTCTGTTCCAGTAGAAACAGCTAAGGCCTTCTTAAGTTTGCCCAATCCAAACTCACTAAATTCACATGAGCTTTGTCCTGTCTCATTAAATTTGTGAATAGTGGGACTAGGAGCTTTTAAAGCGGAAGGAGCTTTTTCTTTCTGGCCAAATAAGAGAATTAATGGCGCAGTAGTAATGTGATGTACTGCACTCACAAGAATGGAATGAGGAAGCTGCATAACGCTAACAGGATTAGACTTAAATTTAAGATGACTCTTATGTCTCATGACGTATCTTCTCGCATTCATAATATGTTATTGTTACGATTTTTTAGCGTTGAGTTTTAAACTGATGAAATCTGAGCATTTCACTTATCGTTTTTGAGATTCTACTACTGAACACTTCCGTAAAGCGGTTTCATTGAGTGTAATCCGCCTACTTTTAATTTAGTTTTTTTTTCTTTTTCAACTATTAACGTTATTCCGCCGCTATCAATAGGCGAGCATTAACTGAGTCGCGCTAAGCTAGTAATTTTAAACGCAGGCAATTCGCCAAGCACTCGTCTTAGCGATCCGTTCGTATGATGTAAATCGGCTAAAACGCACTGTGGAGCAGCATGGCGGAATATGCCCAGCAGTGGGATATGTAAATATTTTAAAATTAAATCTTCTGTTACGTAAATTCTTAAAAGATTAGTGAGATGTTAAAATAATTTTATTCTCATTTAATCTGATTAGGAGAATCATGTACCTAATTATTTCAAAACAGTCCAAAATGAAGCAAACGTAGACAATATGTTTTGGTCGTTACTCCCACATTAAAACAGTCCTTGATGGAATGACGAGCATCTTCCCAATTGTACAATAACGTAAACCTATTTCATTTAACGCAAGTTTTAACATTCATACATAATATCATAGGAGATATCTCGTGTACGAATATTAAGGTACGTGACTAATAAATATTCGCTAAATACGGCATCCCGCTTGTCTAGCTCAATTCTCAATTGCCGAGTACTTTTCTCGGCGGTAACACAGATTTGCCGAGGAAAAAATCCCCGCGGTAAAGGAAACTCACGGTAAAGTGGGGCATTAAAACTTCCCAGTGGTTTAGAGGGATATTACCCCGAGATTGGGCGCCGACTGGAGCCTCTGAGAGAAAAGTTTCCCCTCAAGTTTTTCGAAAATATTAGCAGACTAAATTAAAATCGGCTGCATTGAGTCCAAAGTTTACAATTTACTATGTGCTTGCGAACTTGAAGTTTGAAGGGAAGACCTTTTTAATTTTACGCGGTTATACTCAAGTTTTGGTAACTGGACACGAAATATGTTGTTTGTAGTGTATTGACTTTGATGCGGTAATTGAAGCAATTGTCTCGGAATTATTGAATGTAATAATAACCTTCAAGATACTTTTCGGCTCCATACCCTGGACGCAAACTACCAGTACAATGTATTTTACGAGACAAATCTAAGGAGCCTAGAGATGTTGAGGTTATCCTATTTAATTTAGGCGTTGCTATGGCGAATAACAGAATCCATAATGGGATTATTTCAAACGCATCTTTCAGTACGACACGCGCTACCTACTTAAAGGGTCTGGCGTATAATAATAAATTATTTTAGCGATCATTTAAGAGCTGAGAAATTATGAAAGCCTTTAACAATTCGAGTGTGAATTTGACATGTTTTAATAAAAAAAAAAATGTCCGTGGAAGATTTGCGTTTCTACACGTAGAACCCTTTCTCTCCGACGTAATTAAGCGGGTCCATAACATCGCAACACGAGTTTATGTATAAATAGAAAACGATGAGTATTTTTAATTACGCGCGGGTTGCTTCGTCCTGCGGGATTGTTTCCCTTTATAATTTCCACAAAGTGCCCCGGGGAGCGGAGGGCCTAATAAACTTTTGGTAGATATTTTCATATGTACGCTAAGCAAATAACTCATTAGTTTCTTTAGAACACGCAAATAGCAGAAATTCGTGAATTGTATACGAAAAAATATATTTAAGGTGTATCTTGTGTCGACATATACGAACTAGCCAACCATCCAACCGCCATCCGCGGAGCGCAAAGTCGCTTAACTTTACACATCGTTTGCAAATCAATCGATTCGGGTCTATGAGCGTTTTGTACACCGTTTAATTAATGCGTACTAATTCGCAAATCTCATATAATACAGTGTTATTCATTCATGGAATTTAGATAGGATGCATCGAGTCGGAAAATCCACTGTTTCGTTTATAATATGATGTGAACAAATTCTAAATAACCGTGAAACATGTGTAGTGTTTTTGATGATTAATTGTTAATTTACAATTATTAGTCATATCAAAATAAAAGGCTCGTTTTAAGGTTTATTATTATCAACAATATCACACGGTTTAAACGAATAATCTTAACAATGTCATATGTTCTAAGTAAAGTTCAACTAATATTTAAAGAATAAACACTATAAGAATACCTTGTAGTTCAACAATTGTAGTTATCTGAAAAAAAACATTATTCGAATCTACATACACAAATATATTCCACCTATTCCATTGTGGGACTTAAACGTAACTGGTGAAATGTGGGCGTGTACTTCACTCCTCTGCCTACCCCTTAGGGGATTACAGGCGTGATGTTACGTTACATACACAAAAATGTGATTAACCTATTAGTGAATAAAATCACTCCTGTTAATTACTGCTATATAAAATTTACGTTGGATAAAAATAATTGGAATTCTCCAAAAGGTGATTAGTGGTAGTGATTCCAAAGATTCATAATCCATCTCATTAATCATGTTTTGTTCCGATCCATTAAATGTAACGAGCGTCTAAATCCGCCTCTAATGGGAATCTACTAAGACATGTGCTAACAAATCTAGAATGACTGACGAGATTTGCTTTTGGCTTTGTGAAACATATTCGTACGTTCGCCCCTCACTCAACGAGTCAAATGATACGGTTGATTCCTTTTCTTCTTTCTTTTTGTCTCTGCCATACACTCGGTTTATTTTAAACTAGCTTTTGTACGCGACTTCGTCCGCGCGGAAACCGACTTTGGGCAGCATTTTAATTTCCTAGAATACTTTTGTTGCGAAAGAGAGTATTCCACGCGGACGAAATTGCGGGCAAAAGCTAGTATAGCCTATATTGATCAGCGATGATGTAGCATTCAATTTGATGCACACTCTTGTTCTAATATTTCTTTGGTTATATCATAAGCTGTTACTTAAGGGACATGTTATCCTGTGCCTTGAGAAAAGTCATTAGATGTCTCGAAATATTCAAAGACTAAATTATTAGTAACTTTGATATGTTGACATTGTAATAATTAAGGTAATTTCTCGAAATAATTAATTCTCTTTGAAGTTTTAGTAAGTACATTACAAAGAGTAAAATTAAGTTAATCACGTTTCCTTACTGCGTCCATATCCCATCAACTTCAAAGTGTGTCAAATGTACTATATAATATAATTAATATTTATTTATTGCATAGCTATAAACCTCTGCTGCTATATTACCTGTGGGTGTCACTATTTCAAGTTTTAACGGATGTGAGTATGATTCATGAGCTACAGACTAATTATAGTTGTGAAGGGCTGGCGCGTGTCTTTTACTCGTTTCTTTTGCGCGGGGCACGATATACGAGAAATAATATAAAACGATTGGACGTCTGAAATGTCTTTAATGCTCTTATATTCGTATAGATTTCATTGAAGAAACAGATTGTAACAGAAAATATCGATAAGGGATTAATCAGTACACTAGCTTTTACCCGCGTCTTCGTTCGTGCGAAAATTTGAATTTTACGGCCATCATATAATTTTCATCAACCTTTTCGTATTAGTAAGAAATGAATGTAAAAAAAAAACATCACAATCAGCACAGGATTTTAGCGATCTAACTACAAGAAACAAAAAATCAATGAAAGTCTGTATCTGTATCTAACAGCTGATATTGATAATGTGAAGGGAAGCACGAAATTAGTTTAGCCACGCGAATCCTGCCAGTCATGAACCTTCTCGCGCTGATGGCATGTGAATTATCGATTCCGGTTCGTATTATAAAATCATATACGTATACTATTGAGCTTTTTGGACAGCCGAAATTGAAAAATGATGATGGTGAAAATAAATTTGGACACATTACGAATACAATCAATTGTTACGTGGTGTAATTTTGATTTTAATTCCATAACACAATAGAACTAATTTGATATAAATCATAGTTTATCGAGGTATTCAAACATTCGTAGAGTAAAGAGTCTAGTACAATTTAATTTATGGGCATTGTAAGCGTTATTTGATCTCGATAGCAAGTTAATTTAAACTCTAACAAAGGCTTTTGCGTGTTTGCTTGAAAAACCATTTCAATGGTTGAATTAACCTCCGACACTTCTAAACCGTTATTAGAATTTCTGTCTGTTAATCTATCAACAAAGCTCCTTTGAATTCGCTTTCCCCGAAATCGCTGTCTCATCGTTACACAGCAATATTTTAAGTGAAAATAAAATTTCCATCACCGAAGCCTACTCCGAACAAAAGTGCGCACTTCAATAGAACTTTTTATTTGTTGAGATCCAGCGAATAATGCTTACAAGGCAACATTGCATGCTGGTCCGCCTAAAATATTTTCACATAAATAGCCAGTATTTACACTGGTAAGTATTTCATTGTCGGTTTGTGTCTGTTTGTGTGGGTAAAGATATCTCCTGATTTCATCATCACTTTAACTCTGTTAGCATTCCATTGTTAGGCAAAAATCTCCAATTAGAATGAGATCTCTAAGGATTGACATGCTGGCTAACTGGAGCTTAGCTTTTAATAGTATACCTTCAATTTGTACGCCGTATAAAGCAAAATATGGATAGAACTAATAACACTACAATATTTAAATGTACCCATATTTGGTCAAATAAACGTCTTTGTCTTTCTCGATATACTTTTATTTGCGACGTGTACAGTCCCTACGCTATCTTGTTTAGATTTATATGGGTTCTTTGATTTAATCAATGTCTTTTATGATGTTAATTCCCACTTAATTCAATTCAAATATCAACAATTGATGTCACCATAATAATTCGGAATATTCTCTTAGGGCAACCTCTTTTGTCTTCCAAAACTCCCGATAATAAACGTTCAAGTTATTACATAATCTTTACGGTGCGGTAAGCTTTTCTTATTGAATTACAAATAACTTCTTGATTTATCCATTCCAATTCTTAGCTTTTGTTCGACATCTCAAATTTGCTTTTCGAACAAAGAAACCCTAGACAAATGTTCTTCTACCTATGTACATGTAAACTGTACTGTACTGTACTATATAACTGTAAATTTAGAGTAGTATAGTGATACGAATCAAGAATATGGAACATGAATACCATATGAAATCGGTAGAAATGTTCTTCTTGAAGTAGATTAGCTAGATAGTTATTCTTATACATATATCCCTATGCTCCCGTTTCGAGCAAATTCGTTCCATTACCCAGTCTTCTTTGCCGTAGACGTCTTAAAAAGGTTTTGTTTTATTATGAAACTCAAAAAAGAGGCCATATAAGAGAAACCTTTACAAGTAAACCTTTAATCTTCATCCGATAACCCGTGACGAGATGAAAGGGTCGAAGCTAATTTGGAATTTTACGCGAAGACTATCTCGGCTTCAAGTTTGCGATAGCTACTGTGCATTTAACATACATCAAAGGATGTCTAATACTTGAGCGTGTAAATGCGCTAAAATGTGTGCGAAGTTTGAATAAAGCGTTCGTTAAGTTTGAAGACGTGATGTCATACCGAAGAACGATAAAACCAAAGACAAAACAAGTGATAAAAACCTTTTGAACCTTGCAAATGAATCTATTTCAACTACTTTATGAACTGTACTAAAGTTTGATTAGCTCCTTGAAGTGATTTGAGCTGTAGACTAAGAATGTTGTACTTCATAGTTTAATACGTATTACAAAACATTGCGCCCGTCCATGTTCTTACTTAAAGACATAAACTTGTCTTCCTCGCTGTAGTAACTTAGAACGGTGACAGCTGTTCGGGACGTTGCGTAAAAGCGTATCGTGGGCCATAACCTTAAAAAACAACACTGACAGATTGGGACAAAACGTTTTATAGCCACTCTGACGCTTTCACCGGTTTGTGTGGATAAGGCGGTAGTTGTACCATCGACAAGTGTTAAGAGCATTCAAGGAAATATCCGATAGTACTCCATATATCCATAGTTATAATTCTTTTGGGGACCATACGGCTGATTAATGGGAAAATATATTTACACACTACCCTATTCGAAGAGCATTCTTATTAATAACTAGTTGTTAACCCCGGCTTCGCCCGCGTGTTCAAAATAGTAATGATAATAATATGAAAATAAAAAAAGTGTA
>DWDX01003950.1:0-12364 GCA_018245675.1 Agara michaeli
GTTTAAGTCCCACAATGGAATAGGTGGTGAGCCTATTGCCATGCACCGGGCACACATCCAGACTGAGTCACTGCTAGGAATTCTAAATTAGAAAAATCCAACAGTACCTAACCCGGGATTTGAACTCAGGACCTCCCGATCGGCAGTCGCGCTAGCAACCGCCCGACTAACGAGGCAGTCGGTTTTCATGTTACGTATAATTATTATTAAATAGTTATTACTTTCGATTATACACAAAGTCATAAACATTTTTTCTGTTTTTCATGCCTAAATTATATTTACGTATTATCCATAGCGTGTTTAGATAATCATTGATGCGATTTTATTTTGAGCGCTTGAATCCCAGTTAATATTGGAGACAGAATAATGAACATTACACGACAATTCATTATCGGGTGTCTTAAAAGCCCCTTGCCAAGTTTTATCACAAAAGAACCATTACCTACATTGTTTAGATTAAAAAGGGTTGCCTCAATAAGTGTATCGATAAATCGATAATACATCATACTAAGTTTATATTACATTACAAAGTGAAAGAAGTAAAAGTTCAGAGGTCGAGAAAAGAACGTTCGCTTAACATTACAGTGAGAGAATATTCGGACATATCATTAATCTCATGAACAATAACTTGCGTTAAAAGGTTTTTGCGGTCGGTTTGAATTTCATGAATTGTACAATTTGTCAAATGAAAATAAGAGAATGGGTATTTAGACAATTTTATAAGTGAAATGAAACGTGTGAAATCGTATTTTTCGATAAAACGATTCATCGTCAACGTAAGTAGGCAAAATGAATATGCTTTCGGAGTGACTTTCAAAATATCTCTTTTTTTCATTTAATGAACAACGTACGATATGCAGTGCCCGAGTAAGAAAGAGACAACAAGCATTCTTCTATACAGTGATCAAGCAATTTCATTCGATTAATTATTGGAAAGTCTAATTTGAATATGTCGTTTGTCCGTCATTAGTTTTTATAAAGAACATATAATATGTACTATAATTGTTGATTCCGCATTTATCACCTTTAAAACGGCTAAAGTCTATCCTTATTTACATATTATTCATGTGACGTTCGTGAAGAAATTTCAAATAAAAGCAATTGAAGTTACGTGAAGCGTCATACTGACGTGTTAATATCAACTGGAAGTCACTTCTTCATCTGTCTTCACAAAGGAATATGTTTATGAGTACCTTTGATTGCTACGTTCCTTGCGAAGTGTAAAAGTTGAAAATTCGATGACACGTGGATTTGAATGTAATAATAGAATTTTATATGATGACCATTTTAATGCGTATGAATAAGAAAAAATACATGACAATATAAAATATGATTTTATAAATTTGAATTTAGAAAACACAAACAATACATTTTTTATTACTGCCAGTATTAATTTACTGGCCAGTATTTTTCTTAACACTAAGAATGTATCGCGCTTTCGCTGCATAAAAACATTTACGAGCAAATTTTTTGCAGTGCTCAATAATCCATACACTTCACTAGCGTTGTGAGTGAATCTGCTACATTACAATGGTAGCGCCATTGATTTATACGGTCGTACGTGCTAGCGACGTCGCCGTCTTTTGCGTTAAGTCAGAAAAGCTTCAAGCGAGTTAACTTAAAACTTATGCAATCCCTAGTTCCCTACTATATTAATATTATAAATGCGAATGTAAGTTTGTTTGTTACGCTTTCACGCGAAAACTACTTAACCGATCATCATGAAATTTTGTGCACAAAATCTTGGAGGTATGAGGAGTAACATTCACGTGTATTATAATTGTTACTATATTTGCATTCGTAATAACAACTAACATTATACTATAAAAAAAATATCTGCATATACTTCGATGATATACATATGAAACTTATAATTAACAAAAACGAATTTATCCTATATTGTATTTTGATGAAAGGTAAAGAGAGGAAACAAATCCTTACTTTCTGTCTACCCCTTTGGGAAATAGGTGTGACTGTAGATATAAATGTATAAGTTAGTCATACTAAGTAGGAGTAATACGTCGCAAACACAAAGTAGTTATCGAGCGTTATGTAGGCGTCACTTATACATATAAGTATTAGAACAGATTTGATGCTATATTTAAGGCTGCGTACTGGAATATAAACGAATACATTTATTGGTCAATTATCAAAGCATGTAAATTGATTGCTTGGAGAATTTACTTAGCCTATTTGTATGGACAATAATTAGTACCATAACATTACTGTTGGATTTTTCTAATTTAGAATTTCTAGCAGTGACTCAAAGTGTGGATGTGTGCCCGGTGCATGGCAATAGGCTCACCACCTATTCCATTGTGGGACTTAAACGTACCTGGTGAAATGTGGGGGTGTACTACACTCCTCTGCCTACCCCTTAGGGGATTACAGGCGTGATGTTACGTTCCTTCCAAACCTTCTGAACCTGTGCGTGGAACGCTTTAATTCGGTGCTTTATGCCTAACCCGTTCTGCCTACCAGCCGTGATGGTATAATAATAATTTGCCTCTTATGTGTATACATATAAAGATAATGAAGCAATACTCAGTGTGTTGTGTAGAATTTCAACTATTCATACGAAGCGAACAGTACTTTGGCCTAATCTCTCGCTGAAAGCGATCTGGCTCCTAATGACCCAAGTGACAGGCATGATGAACGGCCTCTTGACCTTTAATGACGCTCTCAGGAGTAGTTGAGAACGCAGTTGATAGAGCGCAGAAGCGATTCACATTTACGTTGTATATAAATCAAAAGCTGTGTGGAGTTTTAGATTAAGTTTGATCACTTGATGTTTCAAATGATAATCGTAAGGAAATGAATTCGAAATTTA
The DNA here is from genome assembly GCA_018245675.1 of Agara michaeli. Classification (NCBI taxonomy): domain Eukaryota; kingdom Metazoa; phylum Arthropoda; class Insecta; order Lepidoptera; family Hesperiidae; genus Agara; species Agara michaeli. Next base: position 2,831 of record DWDX01003950.1, read on the forward strand.
AAAGTATAAGTAGCTATAATTGTGTAGATAAATACTGTATATAATTATGTAAGTATGCTTGTAATATACAATAACGTAATATGTAATTATACAATCTGATATAACGGTTACAAGTTTTTTACATCCCAATGCTGGGCAAGTTAGTAGTAGTACTAGAGTTGGTAGAAGTATGCAAGAAGTTAATAAACACTCATAATGAGTTTTTAAAGCCATTGTCTACCACTTTGCCCACATGAAAAAGCATTATTATATTCATACTTTGTAATATACTTGCAAATTTTCCTTTACCATCATTATAGCGAGAGGTATTGAATTTTAAAGTTATATATACATACATATATACTAGGAAAAACATGGTGAATGCATTCAAAACAAAATATCCTCTCACTAAGAATTCGTTGAGTTCTCGAAATGTGTTTCTTGAGTTTATTGAAAATTCCTCCTCGAAATACGCCGTACTAATCATTTGGAGGTCCTTAGTATCCCCGACTATCCCCGAGGACGCCATTCGGGGAGCCTAATGACCGAAACGACGGCTGATGAACTCCTTGACCCTCAATGGCGTCTTATCTCCTGAAGTAATGGACAGTGGACATTAGATAGTGCACATAATAATGTCGAATACTTAGGAATTCTCACAGTACTCCAACTTAATATTAGGTAACGAACTTGTTAACTGGCTTTAGTCGAGGGCAAACGGTCGACATGTTCCCGCTGTTCTATTATCTATATATATAAAAGCGAAAGGTCACTCACTCATCACGAAATCTCAGAAACCACAAGTGCTAGGTAGGAGTTTCAAATTTTGCATGGCGGTTCTTTTAAGGACGTAAGTGCTTACTAAGACGGCATTTTATGAAATTCAACCCCTAAGGGGGTGAAATGGGAGGGTGAAGTTTGTATGAAACTTTGACAATTTTAAACCGATCGGGCTGAGACTCTGCATGCATAAAGCTACTGTGACATAGGCATCCCCTAAGAAAAGGTTTTGATAAATTACACCCGAATGGGGATAAAATAGGAGATGAAAATTTGTATAAATCTTCTTAGATTTTACTTAAATTCAGACGCGGACGAAGTCGCGGGCACAGCTAGTTACATATATAGATTATTTAATATTATACGTGGACATAGAATAAACACTCGTACATATGGAATAAATATTTGTCCTGGGCCTATATACACGACAACCAATCAGCGAGACTAACAAAAGTAGCCTCGCCGACATTTACACACTCCGACATTTGTACGTAATGCACAATTTACATTAATGTTGGCCGCAAAGCGTAGAACACCAACAATAGGGTTTTGGATAGCTCCAATGGGCGGTCGCGCAACGGGACCGAACAATCAGTGACGTCATCGCGATGCAATTAATACAGAGAATAATTTGATCGATTAATTATTATTGTTATTGTTGCTATCGGGGGGTTCGATTGTTTTTAAACGCAAACTTACTAATGTTATTCCAGATAATAATAGGTAAGAATACGACACAGACTATGAGCGGCCTTAACGCTAACAGATCCATCTCTTCCAGGCAAGGTGACCGTATTGAGCTTATGTGGAAAAGTGTTATGATTATAACATTAGGAGGGTAGGCACAAATTAGCTAAAATAGTATTAATAATATCGTAGATACAGGAAGGATATTAGCGCACGAGAATGACAGTGCAGAAAGAAATGAGAGAGGGGAATTATGAAGTGATACGGAACAAACTAAAGCGACAATCATATTATAGCGCACTTTAAACTTGTCTCCTGAAAGAACAAAGGAACCGAGCACGTCTGATACATGAAGGTAATAAAGAGTTGCATGAGGTAACAGTAAAAACAGAGAATGAATTTCGTATGATATTTACGGGAGTGTTCTGGAGGTTGCCGAGAGAGGTTTAGGTCGGAACGAAGAGACATGTTCAAACGTATGTATGAGTTTATGTATGCAAATATGAGTGCAAGTCTCGTTACGAACATTTCGTATTGGCAAATGTAGCGCGCAAAAGCGACCTAACACAAAGGGACGTACCTAAGAATATTTGATTTCTATAACCGTCATGAAGCATCTGTCACAAAGCATCACTGCAACGTTTTGATATGTGTACGTTTGTATGGATTGTGTTGTGTTGTGTTGTGTTACTCGAATATGTCGTCGCTACAAAAGTTCTTACCGAACAGACACTGGCAACTTGTTGATGACTTTAAAAACGACTCGGCGCTTACGAGCACATACGGAGACATTCCAAATTCAAAAAGAAGATTCCTTTCGAGAATCACAGTAGCGTAAAGTTTCTCTGAGTACTCTGGCAATTGGGACATGTCAATCTATAGTGGATTGTCGGAGAATGTTCGTTAGGAATGTTCATGTTATTGAATCACCATCAACAGCGGTACGGCCATCATCGTAACACATGTCGTGAGTTGTCAAGTACGTTTATAGTCTCCAACGAGTATCGTACTATCTCTTTACACTCTGTAGTCTCCAACGAGTATCATACTGTCTCTGTACTCTCCATTCACGATAAGAGAGCCTTACTCGGCGCGGGCGAATGATCTGGTTGCATCCGCGATCTCTTATTTACTTCACAGTCTTAAAACACACTGTGTATAGTCTCGGTGCTTGTCAAATTTGTGCCTTTTGTCTACGTGGGTACCAACTCGCGTAATCGGATTTCCTACGACCTGTCCGTACGTGAAATCCTCTTAAACAATACCCGCGCGTTGTCGCCTCTATTGTGCACGTAATAAGGCTCAATACACCATAAACAGGATTTCGCTCTGTTGTTGTCTCCGACGTGGTGACTATTGTATATACGGTACGACTTTATATACTGCAGTGGAGAGTTTTAATTTGATTCACGAAATTTACATTTTTGTCAAACAAGTTGAATCGTTTTCTTAGTTTTTTTTTTTGTTATTAAGAAAATAATCTTTTTTACCATTATAATTTTTTTTGTGTGCCGAATTTCATCTAAAAAACAAATTAAATTAAATTTTATACGTATTATTGAAGATGCTTGAAGTTTAATTTTAATTGTTTCTTTATTATCACAGGCACTCTGTTTTTTTTTTATCTTGTCTTATAAAGAAATCTAAAATGTTTTCGTTTCTTTTCTTTCAGGTAAGTTTCGTGAACGTTTGATGTGCATTGCGCGCATTCATTATCATCTATCGAGGAATTTTTCAATTTTATAACGTGAGTACCGACTTACTAAGTAACAGTTACTTCGAAAGTGGTAAATGGAATCTGCAAACATTGATTATTATTTACTAAAGTGACAATAGTTTGTAATAAAAATGTATCGAATCGGATTTTATTGTCCTTCACTTACTCCATTAATATCCTACAATTGCGTTGCAATTTCCTAAGTAATCGAGGGAGGTTTTTAAGCTTTACATATGATCCTGGCGCTTATGTTAAGACGTAAGTTGGAAGTTTTGACCCGCACTAAAAGCCTCTCACTAGCGATAACAAATATGATCGTTATGCGGTCAGAGAAATACTGAAAGAATTATTGAAAATCAGTCAATAATTGGGAGAGACGAAAACTGTTTTATTATGTATAACCATTACTTTTTAATTTTATGATTTAGTATATTTTAAAAGCTAGATATGAAAGTTCTAATGTATGTTTTATTAAAATGTCACCGTTATAGACCAAAGATAGTTGGCGCCGTCCTCGCTATTTTATCGAGTTAGTGGATTTCGTAAACCAGAAGCAAAAAAAAAACACTCGTTCTAAAAATATCCACAATACGTAAGCAATTAAATCGATGATCGGCGCAAAAAATACGACGATTAATCAGGGGCCCGATTAAACTGTGACATCGGAGCCGTGATGGACGCACGATTAATTATCCACGAAGATTTTTAACGCGCGTAGGACACTCTCTGTCTGTTGTGTCTGCGATCGATGGTAACAAACGGCGTTTGACGGGTTTCTTTTTATCGTCCTTCTTTCTTTTATTCTTTTCATTCTCTATCGGCACGTCCCGTCGCTAGATGTGACATGTTACTGGCGATATTTACCGAGGTATTTCCGTGTAATGTGCGGTAATATTTGTTATTTTTTTTTAATTTTATGACGAATATTTATAATATCACCAGTCTTGTAACTTGCGGCTTGCTCACCTAAAACATCTTTTCAGTTTCGTCAACTCCTCAAAGTCACATGCGGATCAGGTACATTTAATGACAAATATTGATACGACGTATTTATACAAAAAATTTTCAAAACGTTAATAAAAGAAATTAACCTTTGATCTATCGAATAATCTCCCCTTCAACCTCGTGCTTCCGGGTGAGGAATAATTTCCGGTCGCATCGCCACCACTCGTTGCGCAGCCTCCGCTCGTTACCGACGCTATTTCTGATCACGAAACGACGTACAAAGTTAGTTATGAAACGTTTTTTTCTGAAATGTTCGACTATTTCATTTTACTCTCGTCAGTCAAACATTCACAAAAATACTGCTATTCTCGCTTGACGTGTTGAGGCTTTGCGTTGTAGTTAATAATTATGTGAGTGCCTATTACGTGCTCGGAACCCGAACTGTTAAATTCACGGAAAGCTCGTAAAGCTGTTGCTTTTATGTCATTGTTTGAAACTATTTGGGTTATTCAGCTCATATGATATTGTTATTATTTCTTCTTAGTAGTCACGCGTTTGAGCGTGATATCACCTAGGATAAAGTGCAATTTCCTAGCAAATTCCTATTCACTGTAATCCCTGAGCGTATGTAAAAAATGTAATATTTTGTCTAGTATTCCTTGTTAAAATTAACTAGTCCACATGCGGTCGAAGCTCCTAATCCTTACGTAGTAGATCCCAAACAATCGGAAATATGATTACAACCCTCAGCTATGATTGCTGAGACTTCACCATTCCTAAACTAATTCACCTCGCTAAAAATATTAGTGTTTTCGCATCAGTGTATTTGGTGTGTATAGGTAGACGCACTGAAACACGACACTATCAAACTTTTCATTATCATCATATTTTGTCGTGCTCACCGTTACTGTTATCATCAGCATCACCAGAACCCTGGAAACTTCCAATGATGGAGGTAACGATTTCATCTTCGCCATACTAATCCCTTAATTTATCTCACCTCTTATTACCCCCGCTATTTTGAATGATGTTACGTCCATTGTCTTTCTGTGCTGTTTCTAATTCGCGTAATAAACTCCGCGTCAATAATAATAATTTGTCTTTTGATTCAGGTTGCTTTTTATCGTCGCCTTGACAATTGATCCCCGCCACGGTGGCCACGTGCGCGTAAATATTTTATGTACCATAAAATCCCATACGTACCTACACAGAGCCTATTTTATTATTGCATCTCGGCTCATATATTTTCCGTCGATATTTATAACTCTGTTAGTTTCCAACGCGTCTTATTTAGGGCGGAAATCTTGCTGGAGTTGTTGCTTTTTTGTTTTCCTTTCGCTTCGTAAACTTATATTATTTTATAGGCAATATTTTCATCTGTGTTGGTTTTCCTTGCTAGAAGTGTTACTCACGTCTGCAAGTTGGTACAGTTGTACAGTCGATTCTATGGATCGTAAAACTACTGTGTTATGATCTCATATAACACTTTCGCGAGAATTTTGTTACCTCGGTGGGCACATTAACAGTGTATTTCGGTCGTTAGATTAACGTCGTTTGCAACCTTAGCTTTAGGCTGTAACATTGGTTTTAAAACTTCCGATTGACAACCAAATATGACTATCTGTGGTAAGTATGGCTGCCGACTAATTGAAACTGCATGTAAGACCATTATAACCTCAAATTCACATTGTCATCACCTTAGTCTCTACAGTTACATCTTAAACGTCACGTGTCCCATTAAAAAGCTAATTTGAACGTAACGAGATATAGAATGGTCGCACAGATGGAAAACCAACGTGAATAAGTTAACGATACCATAATGATAATCGTTATTGTAATTATACAATCATTTTATGTGAATTATTACACCATAATTTAATTACCATGTGCCTAACAGTTTATATGAATGAAGTAATTTTGATTTGCGTCGAGTTTTAACATATTTAAATATATTTACTGCATTTGTATCAAACATCAAGTAGATGTAATCAGTGATAGATATGTCAACAACCCTTGAAGACCGATTTGTAAGATGTAAAGCTATAGCAATATAAAAAACCTATAATTTTAGGTATCCAAATGTGTATTTCCGTGTTTAAATCAATTTTGTATAAGGGAAAATTGCGTTAAAAATGCAACGACAATCGACTCCCCCCCTCCCGCCGGCCTCTGCATGCGACCAATTCTAAATAAACCGATTCGCAACAAGAATTCACGAAATGGATAACGTTCAACTTCTTTTTTATTATCGTATTACCGTGACCATTGCTTTTATGAATGATGTGATGAAAAGATATTAGAGTCACATTTTGAAAAGAATTCCACTTGTGCGTTTTGTATCCGCAATGAAGAAATTTATAATCATAGATTAGAAAACCTTGTACGGACCCCGTTCTGAACCAAGTTAGTTTACGTTTAATATATCACAAACTTGTTATTACTGTGCACGCTATTTATGAAAACAATTTCAACGCTGTCTTAATTTGTAATACGAATGTTCATTTGGCACCCAACGTGGTGTCGTCTCGCTATATCGCTTTCGGCGGCGTTATTGCAAGTTTCGGCGACACGAAATGGACTCCCCTTGTAATTGTACATCGAATTGAACGTGAATTGCTTCTTACGTCCGGAAATGACCCTATCCTTGCGTCCGTATTACCGCCTGCCACAATGTGCAATTTTTACTCCGCGATTGTGATTGTTCTACTTCTTATATACGGCACGGGTAGATTTACATAATTAACGTACTCTTATATTGGAATACCAACCGCGTATGCTCTTTGTTTTGTTTTGTTACTTGAATTCTATTTCTGTACCTTTCGTTGCGCGAGTGTGTACCGATAAAGGCAGACAAACGTGATTGTATTGTGCGCTGATTGTATGATACCAATTGTTTTCAATGTGAGCGCTTTTACATTCTGTTCCGTTCTCCAATCGATTGTACCGAGATTATATATGGATCCCGTTTATAAGATTTCGTTATAAAATTATTATGTTTCTTTTTTCCTATGTCTTATTGTTTTTGTTTATCATTTTTGTTCTCGATTTTTGATCTTATGATTTCTCGATACCGTTGACAATTAAATTATATACGAAAATTAATCATGTCGATAATATGATTTTCAATTGATGATAGTTTAATAGTTTCTGATGAATTTATTGAATTAAAAATGTCTGTTTCTCCTTCAGCTGTATCGTTACTTAACTATATTGTTTTTCTTTCACTCCATCTATGTTCTTATAATTTAAGCATTTCTAGGAAAATAACCGGTACTTAACCATTAAAAACCGTTGATAATATACTAACTGTCGCTCATATCAATGCCTTATGCATAACTGTCTAACAATATTATGATATTAGCGATAGTGACTTGGCTAAGTTGCGAATCGGGATCGTATTAACTAAGTCGTAGCACTAGTCAGCGCAAGTTAGTTCTCTGCTTTAATTGCTCATGAGAGAGAGTTATGCAATCGAATCGATCCTATGCAAGCAGAGATGTGACGTGATGTGTCGTAACTTGTTATAGCCATAAAGATAAGCTCGGATGCTGTTTATTTTAAATATATACATGACAAGTTACTTCCACAACCGTCGCGGGTAGTTAGATATTTTTCATTCGAAAAACGTAAAACAGAAAACATTCATGTCATCGTTTGGAATTGAAGCGGTTTTTCTCGAGTCTTTTTATTTTATTTTCTCTGTGTTTTTTTTTCATTTGGTCTATCGACTAATGACAACTGACGTGTTTCGTTACATAATATTTGTCATTTCAATTCGTGGGCCTCTCTCCGTCCTTTCCGGGCTTCATATTGCTTCAGCGCCTACTCAAGTGTCACGGCACGTGACTAATATGTTACGTGACTTCGGGTTCTCAGTATTATGATTATAAATAATGTAATTCAGCTTGAAAAGATCAATTACGACAAGATTGTAGAGAGGTAATTTTTTTAATTATTTCAAATTAACGTGTAATACGCTTTGTAGATACCACGATTCAGTTTAATTGGATATTCAGACTAAATTGATTTCCTATCTAGCTCATTCAATGCTCTCAATGTCTTTTCGTCGTTGTGGAAATTTTTAGAATTCCAATCGAGTTAATGGTAGCTGCGTTCTCAAAATAAAATAAATCTAATAGAATCAATAAAATATTTGTATGCCCTTATGGGTCGAATGTAGAGCACTGAAACTTAACCTTCAGATCTGTAAGACCTACTCGTACATTCACAAATAAAGAATTTGAATTTGAAAATCAATACATGCCTAGCCGGCTTGCGATTTTTTTAACACTTAGGTGTTATGCGATAATGTTCGTGATACCTACCAGCGTCTTATTAGATTTTCTGTATAACGATATTATACATAATTGTATCAGATTTTTTTGCATTTTTATATGCTTTAACGTTGTCCCGGCCTTCACGAGAATGTCACGGCACGAGACTAATACGCGACGTGACTTACCGAGACTCGTCACGTCACGACTCCGCGTTGCTACAACTTAGTATTTGCCTGTTGATATATTTCGTATTAATAGTTATAAAAGAACGCTTTTAATGAAATATATGGAATGAAACTTGTGAGCTGTTCATTTCAGTTTAATTTGATAATAGTTGCATACCATTCTTGTTTTCGTTCATTTATTAATGTCGATATACGATTTTGATGACTAAATTGCATGTAGAAAAAGCTTTTAGATGCTAACAAATAATTATGTAGAATATTGTACGGTTTCGAGGAAATTCTTCTAATGGTCTAGTATAAGTGCATTTTTACAAGTCAACATCTGATTTTACATTATTTTACGGGTGAAATAATCATTTCTAATGTCGGTTGTGTTGTTGTTGTTGTTGTTGTTGTTCTGAAGACTTATAGAACTGGAAACACTAGTAGACAATTAACTATTTAGACCGTCGTGTCTGAAAAACTTTAATCACAATTACGCCCAAGTTTTTGTTGTCCCCAACTGGCCCCTGCGGTCCATCGTCTGCAGCCTAATGCGTTAAGTAACTCTACAATTAGGGCGCTCCACAAATTCACGCGACAATTAGGTAATGGGACTGAGCAAAAAGCAGAAAATACAGAGGTTCATCGGGTAATTATAAACGCATTAGCAGGCGCGGTAGAGAATTATTTTAAGCATGTGTTCGGTGTCAAACAGTAGCCGTTATACGAAGTTGGAGTTTAAGCAGTCGCCAGTCCTACGGCAAGGAGCCTACGGTCGGCGATGCGACGCGCAACGATAGTCACGTGACGTGACCGTGCACTTTACGAGTGAAACGTGATTTTTACCGTTAACACGTATCGTTATTTAGTACATTGTTACTAGTTATTTAGTACATTACAATATTGACTGCCTCGTTGGTCGAGCGGTTGCTAGCGCGACTGCCGATCGGGAGGTCCCGGGTTCAAATCCCGGGTTGGGTAC
>DWDX01003951.1:0-12362 GCA_018245675.1 Agara michaeli
GTAAACGTAATGTAAGGGTATCGTATTATCGATACCTTTACATTAGCAACTCTGGTAAAGTTCGTGCTCGGGCTACATATCGTTGAAATTACATACAATAATTATGTTATTTTGATATTTCTAGTTCTCAGTAATACACAACAATAATATGATGTATTTTACTGAGTAATCTCAGTTATATGCGTTATAAAATTACGACAAATCTCAATTAATAGACTCTTTATAAATTTGTCTTTTCCACCTATTGTCTTTAACGATGTCGAGTATAGTATTTAAAGGCGCTATAAAGTACTTCGCAACAAAACTTTCTCTTTTAGATATTGCGCTGCAGAGTTACCGCCTGGAATTATACATTAAGATCAACTGAAAAGCTATCTATTTACACTGAATAATAAGTAAATAGAGTGATTTTTTACGGGTATACAAGTTAATTTCATGTCGTAAGACGAGGCAGGATAACATTTCTTTTGTTTTTTGCTTACAGTTCTTTTGATTTGTGCTTACAGTTCATTTAAAAAAGGAATATGTTCGGCATCCATTTTCTTCTTTTAAAAACTGTGTGGTAATTTTTTTTTATAGTCTCTGTTATTACAGAACATCCTCCACTTGACCGGACGTTTACATTTCCAATTCCGAATTCAAAGCAACGAAGCTGCGTCTTGAGTTGACTACTAGCCAGTGTTGTCGACTTTAACCAGTAACATATATCTCTTATGAATGTACATTCTTTACAACTATTACCTTCAATATATATCTATGCTAATGTGAGCAGATAGAGCTCCCTTTTCAAAGCCTGGACCGAGGGCTACCATATAATAATTTTCGAATTGTATTAAGTGTAACTAAAATGTTTAGACCACATGTGACATGTCGCCGAAATTAGGTTGCGTAGGAACAAAGTGATGTGAAATTTTAATAAAACACTTATATTTATATGACTATTATTTATTTAATTAACAACAATAAAAAAACAATAAATAAATAAATAAGAGATCAATTAGCTAGCAATGCATAGAGAAAATGGCAAGATTCAAATATTATAAAGAATATGTATATAAATGTTTGCGTTATAACAGGTTATATTATTAACACCTATGTAATACAAATGATGCACTCAGTAACCCGGGATAAGAGGAAACGAGACAAACGATCTACTGACTGGATCTATAATGACAGTTTGTTCCATCGATTTAAAAAAAAATCGCCTCCGGGCAGTTTCCGAACGGAAAAACTAAATTTTGTCTATGCCTCATATACTCTACAGTTTTGTTTCTAAAAAGTATACACAATTACCACAATAAACCAAATTGAGGCAAAATATGCGTTATTTCTTATACGACCGTCGAGGTTATTTTTCTTATTTCAAATGTCTCCATTATTCCATAGACTATATCCAGAAAAGAAAAAATATATTAATAACAGTCTGTCGCGTGAAAGCCATTAATTCGAGATAACATTATAACGATTAACTAATGACTTCGTAACATAACAATAAAATTAGTATAACTTGTCAGTTCTTGTGGTTTTCTTAACGATTTAAGTATATTCTTGTGGAATCTCTTCAAGCGTATAGCTAAATAATTTTACAATCAAAAGAGCTGTTTCACATATGTTACCTACATACGTTGTGGTGAAAATGTTCAATTATATTTCTGAAAATCTACTTTTAATATCACTTAAACACTATGTGTATTTCGAATTGTACTTTTAATTTTGAACGATCGTCAACAACCTATTTCCGGAATCCTGCCTTTTCCTGAATCATGTATTCCATTTTCAAATTCGAATGTTTGACTTTTAATATGTCGTCCATTTAAGAATTCCGGTCATTAAATAGTACCGTACTTAAATGTGAAGTACCGTTACAATTGCATACATTTTAATCGCTATTAAAAATCGATATAGTTAATGACTGGTGCTATGATGGTGCGTATCCAGCTGGCGGTGATTTGCACGTTGTGGTAGATACCGGGCTGGTGGTCCACGCCGCAGCCGAAGCCCGCCGACGTGATCCCCACGAGGTAGTACCGCCCACTGTCCTGGACTATCAGCGGTCCGCCGGAGTCTCCTGGGAACCATAATATAGTACATCAATAGTCATTATTACGGTTCCAGCAGTTGTTTACGGGCAGCTTTTGGTCTACTGATCAGTAATCCTGTTGGCTGTATCAGATGTTGTCGGTCGTATCCCCACCCGTGTGTAACCACGCTCCAAAAAGAAAATGGCCGCGCAAATATATATTTAGTTCCTTCTTTAAAATAACCGTTATTAAAAAAAAAATGAAATCAAAAACAATTCTTCGATCAATACGCTAAATGTTCCATATTATGACACGAAATTAAGTGTTTTACCTTTTTTATCTGTATTATAAATTCAGTGTGGATATCTTTGAAATGAACCCGGGAGGGACATCTGAAAGACAAGGGTTTATCTACCTTGTATCTATCTATAAAATGGGTTTCTCGAAAAACCGCACCAACGATTGCGATAAAAATTAGGAATCTTGAGGATTTTGGATTAAGAATTCAATTCGTCACAATTTTTTGGATAGTCAACTACTAATGAAAATAACAAGGTACTTGAAGACAAAGACAAAGGCGTTTATTTGTACAAATATGGGTACATACGTATAAAGATGTTACAAGATTATTAGTCCAAGCCATATTTTGCCTTTTACGGCGTACCAATATAGGAAATTAAAGTAAAATACATTAAATGTTTACTAATACTAAATTATTACATGAAATTTGAAACACATTTAAGATCCAAAACAAACATAAAGTAAACAAGTACCTACATTGTCCGTACATCTTTTGTTCGTAGTACTTTCTCATGCATTTCTCATTAGGCTTGGTTCTTTTACAGAAAGTATCAGCTTTTCAAAAATGAGTCTTCTAGCAATGAGATCAGTAGTACCTAATCTTCGTAAGTACTGTGCAGTGAGGAGAGAGGGGTAATTGGCAATCTTTATAATAATGTAGTAGGTATAGGTACAAATTTCTGGCAAATTGTTACGATGTTAATGATGCAGTACCTAAAGTTTGTAAAACTTTAAGGAAGTTAATATTGACGTGTACTTTGTAACATTAATAAGGTAGTCCATCATACAGGGCAAATATTTAATATATTCCAGGCAGCGTATTTGATACATTCCAAAATCAACAGTATTATGTCTATTATTTTTCGATTCGATCATAATATTTTGCAACCTTTTCTCAGGGCTAACAGGGCTAACAGGGCAGGGTAAACAGTTTAAAATAGATATTCACTCAGTCATTAGATAGCGAACGAACACAATTAGAACTGCGCTATTTGTAACTATGAAATATTAATTTAGAATAATTTTTGTAATGAAAGTTACTTCAGTCCTGTAGGATGATCAAAAAACTCTATTGCACGGTGCTAACAATGTTTAGAAGTAGTCGGCTAGCCAGACCGAGCCCAAACTACGACAATAGTCATCCGTAAACTTAACTCCGTATACTCGTACATCCAACTCGCATAAATTTTCTTTCGACAAACTAATGTCAATGTAAGAACGCCATTAAACAAATTCCGAGACCTCACTACATGCGCGTGTATGTGCGAATGAATAGATACGGAGCTTGTGTTTGTGTGTGTGGCGACACAGAGTACGCGGCGCGCAGAGATCGTGGGGGATTTACTTCGTACAGTTTCGACTTGATCCGACAGATACTGTTTACATTTCTTTGTCTCAAGGTCACTGAAGTCAATAAATACAATGAAAAGGGGCTAAAATTATGAAAAAACCATTAAATTTTTATCATGAGTAGATTCGTCAGTGTCTTTTAAGGGTAACATATTTCTATTTACTGATAGAATTAATATTTAACAGATATTTGTGTACATTATACCCGATTTCCAGCAGCTTCATTTGGACGTTTTCGTAAGAGGACGGCAACGTGCGATCTATTGTACACCTACTCTGCACGCTACACATACGTCACAGTTAAAGGGCGCATATGCATATGTGGGGGCGTATGTAAATACGCGAACGTTAAACTGTGAGGATGTGTGATGTAGCTTCAGAGCGAGAGGTCCTCTCATTATCGACCTCGGGTCACGGCGCATGCTCCAACATCTCCCGGCTAACGAACGCCTTATTGCGACATTGGTTCATCTGAGTAATTGAGTTACGACTTTTTACGTAGCAATTTTGCTTTTTTCTTTTAGAATCGGGTCGCATGCTAATTGAGGCGAATTTTTTTTTTCATTCGCTCGCGTCCCTTGTATAAATATTGGATTAGCGTTATTCGGGTCGCGGGTCAATCTTTCAATCCCGAAATAACCGACTATGAAGAACTACAACACGATGCGTCGCTGAAACCTGAAAAGGTTGTTCACTAATGACATCCATGTGACGTCATTACGGTGCAACTTGTAATCAGATTATAGTGAGGTATGGGTATTTATTGTTTAATATAATCATTAGGTTAAATACGCTTTTGATTTTGTATCGACTTCTAGGTACATATTCATTTGAAACCATGTGAATTTTGACATCGAATTGTACCTAGTGACCTCGTAAAAGGTATTATTAATAAGAATATTAGTTGGCTAGTATCTCTTCGTTGGTAATAGGACTACAGGAAGAGGACTTTTACACGGAGTTATTTTGTAGCTTTACTATGCTGTATCTCTGGGTAGGCTACGTTCTGTTCCGTTCCGTTTTTACAGCAACATATTGGGAGATACTTTAGGTATACCCACTGTTTTTGATGCGGGCATACGTACTAGTGAGTTGTTCTTGTGTGTTATCGTAGGTGATAATTTCGGTGTCAATGAACTTTATTAAGACGCTTCATTCGTATCTTCGCAGGCATGCGGCTCAAACCATTTTGTATCTTGGTGGCTTAGGGTCAGCGGTATGGGACATAATCCACCACACTGTTCCAATGCGAAGTCGCAAAATCACGAAGGCAGTTACCACCGCACGACATTTCCCAATGCCATTATCAATTAGAACACGAGCTGTACAATTCGTGGTACACGCGACGTTGTCTTTTCCGATTCAAATTTCGCCCGTGGCCGATTTTATTGATATTCCCGGCGGGTTGTTGTCTGAACAAGTGTACAATTGATTCGAATGTGTCCGGGTTGTATGCGACCAGTTGCAGGGGGATCAAATATTCATTAAATCGCCTCTCTCGCGGTGCCTCCGACTTCATATTCACAAGACGTCGCTGTTAATAGTTCGCCCGCTCGGCCTTATCTTCGACACTCAGACTGCTAGCGTGAGAAAACAAGTTTGATACTTGATTTATTTAGCAACATTTAAATACGATTTCATTATCGCACCAACGGGTTTGTTGTGTTGCGATGATTTAGTGGATTCGATCGATTATTTATTCAACTGTTATTATCGACAATTGCATGTGTGTTTCTAGTTCAATAACTGTGAAGGATATCTCTACAATCACAATATCTATTTGTTATATGGTTTGCTTGAATTATGATATACTTCAGATAATTGTAATATTTGTAGATTTTACGTATATTTTTTTTCAGTAAATAGGCGTTTCATTCGTCTCACTCTCTCTCTCTCTAACACACACGCATACTATCTTCGTTTACTTCTTTCGATCATTGTTCTTATACTTATTTTTTTCTTTATTCTACGCTGTTTGTGGTCAATTGCAAAAATTGGTCAAGTTGTATCAGTCCTAGTAGGTCGAGTGCTACCTTATATACCGAGATGCATGTAGTGAGGGAAGGGTTGCTCGTTTGTTAGCCGCAGTATGACTTAGACACGTCTGGGGAAATCAGAGGGAATGGATTTGATTAACGTTAATTATGTAGCGGAGGTGAAATTGATTAGATTGCATCATTGCTGTTCGTCGCATTGCGTACAGAGCATAGACAGCTATGGTCAAAAAGTACTTGCGACTAGCATATATGTATAAGTATTCGATATTCTATAGAATTGAAACGATATCGCAAACATATCGCCTGGCTAATAATTTAACGGTTTGTGACACAATATGTTGTACCTACCTACATTCGTTTGGGGTTTGAGGCAAGCAATTATGGGACGCACTATATATGTAACATTACAGTGATTATTTTGCGTTTATCTCTGTAGACTGCATAGAAACTCTTTAAGCTCTACAGCTGTAGGCTATGTAATTAAAATCACGACAAAGCAGCGTCCACTCACTCATGCCTCCACCGACGGGGCGAGTGGGGTGAGGCGGTGCTCATTATTTCCCGCTTTTAACCCGTAATCTTTTCGAGAACATTCTAGTATTTCCATACATATACCTAGTTGTAGTTATATATACGCTATTTAAAGTAAAGTATAATCAGATGAAATTGTATATTTGTAATAGAAATAGTTGCGCGGATGATGCCGTTCTCTGTATATTACCTAACCATAGTTTATATTTAAAAAACAGCTTTAGCATACATATAGGTTATGCACCAGGGTTCCATGTCATGGACGGGTAGGCTCTATAAAGGTATACATAGGGCATATACACAAGTAGCCTAGCTAGACGTATTCAGGTTTGAACTGAAAACTGAAAACGGGTAGGTCAATACCTTGGTTATAGGCATGGAGATAAAATGATTTAATTTTTTTTATTAAGGCGAACTAACAAGACATACATTACAAAGCGGATTAACACACGTATAAAGTTAAAAGTACCTAAATGTTGCCTCAATTATAGGTCACTACGACATTTTAAGTGAATATGTAGGTATTTGCTTTGAAAAGTAATGTGAAATCTTCCATTTACAGTCCACTCGCTCCAAATAGGTAGTGTCCTCCCCGAGTGGCGAGGGGTTTGGGGTGAGAGGGTTTTTATTATTTGTCTTTAGTTTCCGGTAAACGTAATTACTATCTTTGACGTCTTTAAAGTAGGTAATGGAAAATCTTAATAACATTATATTGAAGGCAGTAGATGTAAAACTGCATGAAAACAATATGTTCGTCGTATGAATGAAACAAATTTAAAGCAATTTAGTCCAAGCAACTGTTAACTTTTAGTTGAAATAGCGTGAACCCTGGAAAAAGATGGGCCTAAATCACTGAAATAAGGGAAGAATTCCACTGGAATGTTCCAAAACAACTGAGGATTATCGTGTATTTTATCTGTACATACATGTTAAGCTACCATAACGTCAGTTTTAGTAATTAATTAGCTATTAATGTAATTATCAGACCTGTTGATCCAGGGTCCTAACTGTTGAGGCGTAGCGGATTCTATTTCCATACATTACTATTATTTGTGTACCTATTATTTAAGGTCTTGATCAATGCCATCGAAGTCTATTGAAAGTAGTCAATGTATTGTCTTATTCTTTACTACCGTCCTATTATTAGTCCTATTTTCAAAGCTTATATGTAATTGGGATAGAGCAGCTTTTACTAAAGTCCTTTTGAGCTTTGAGTGTTTATAAGATTTCCTTATTCCCGTCTCTTACCTTTTAACATTCACCAAATATTATATTCAAAGGTAGTTTTTAATAATGGAACTCTATATAATTAAAGTTACGACCGTCCGCGTCCACTCGAACCTCCCCGCGGGGCGAGTGGGGTGAGGCGTTCACATTAATATTCCCCACTTTTATCTCTATATGCAAACTGGCAGGAACTTCGTCTGCTCATTGTGGCTCTGATTCTCTCCGGGAAGTTTTCTTCGTGAATCATTGTGCTGTTTCAATGGTCGGAATGAGAAAGTTTTTGCAGTTCTCAAGTCGTTTCTAGCAGTCTTTTTAATGTACCCTCGTTATTCCGCAGTTTCTTATGTAAAGGAGTATTCTCGAGTTTTTGTTCATTAAAATATTTTTAATCTCAAGCAATTCAGTAAGCCGTGTTGCTGTTGCGTCCACTGCTGTCTCTTCATATTCTAGGGATTTGTACATGAGTGTTTACGTACATTTGTATGAGTTTTTCATTTGAAATTGAGTCGTGGAAAGCATTCTATTAGCGTATCCGACCTACTTCAGTTGGTATCAGCGGAGTATTTAAATACTTTTTATTAATCTTCTCCAAGAGATACTTGATTTGACTTGAACAATTCTCGGTTTGAGTATTTATAGAAGGCGTAGGTAGGTCGCTTTGATTGATATTTATATAGATACCTACCTACTTATTTATTAGCTATGGTTACTTCATACATCACAGAGAGACTGTAACATTCACTGTAAGTGAATACGAGCTTATCTACAGACCTGGTCGATTTTGTGGTATAAATTATTTCTTTATATAACAAGCAATAGGTTTTTACCATTAAGTAAACAAGCATATCTATGTAAGTCTACTTACCGACGTCCTTTTATACCAATGGTGGTCGTTAACTATGATCCTTTATTTATTTTTCGCACCAATCTGAAACTTATTTATAAAGTGGATTACCCACTCGACATTGACCATCTCAATTTAAATAAACGTAAACTATTCTATCTACAACCTAAGTAGATAGTTTCACAATATGTTCATCAGACGAAATCGAAATCTGTGTTCATCTGTTTTATTTTCGTACATTTAATTTAAATTTATACAGACCGTACTTAACATAATCCTCGAGCTGCTGAACGCCCATTTCCACTGATTGCGCTCAGAATTGAAACATTTAACGTGAGACTTTCATAATTAAATCAAATTTCCTTTGTGGAGTGTAATAACGCCGCTAAATACTAAATCCCATTGGTCATCTCGCCGGAGGAAGAGCTCGGCGTTCTAATTACAAACAATCAAGCTTTGCGATTGGCGGGTTGTTATCCCCCCGTCTGTTTGTTCTCCGTGGTAGGCGGGGCGTGCTCGCTCGCTCTTTTAATTAGTGCAAGGAGTAAATTGCTTGCGAGCGAGAGCACTGGCACTAGTTTTGCTCAGCGCCATCTCTTATTGGATGTTTGTACTAGGGGGGTGAAGAGGGGGATAGTGCTACGTAGTTAATATAAGGAAAACACGTACGACCAGCTTTATACGGGAAATTGCTCGGTTGACATTTCCATAGTTGATGGGTATACGCTTGTAACCTAATCCACTTGAATGTGGCTTCAGCATTTTAATAGCGCGACGGCGTTCGTGGAACTGTAGCGACGTCGCTTCCTCCGTTTTCCTTGTTATATTATTGTGTTGTGTGAAATATTATCACGCAAAAGCATATTGTAGAAAAGTAACTGTTCCTATGTTACAACGCTAAATAAACAATCATCACGCTTTTATCAAAAATGTTGATCTTGAAATTTGAATACGATCTAAAAATCAGTCGCAAGCCTGCTGTAGTCCTTGTCAAAGGTAGGTACTTACATTAGTGGTTTTGTAAAGTATCAATTTTTAATAGACTCCTTTAAGTATACATAAAACTCAAATTTCGTAACTACTAGGTAACTACCTAGTTTTTTTACGTAAGTAGGTACCTACGCACCGCATTTGATTTAATAGGGCTTAGCGACATATTGTCAATAAGATTTACCAGAACGGCGGCGGTGTAATCATCCGCAATAAAAAACAAAAGATTTAAACCTCCGGTATCATCGACGCCGTTTTCTTTTTTATTGCAGCCAGATCCACCCACCCCCACCTACCCAACGCAGCATTTCCAAGCCATTTAATATTAATGTGCATTTTCGTGGAGAGGAGATTCGTATAAAGCCCCCGTCTACGATACGGGAGGAAGACGGGCCAGAATGGACAAGAGGTTTAAATTTTAATTGTGCCTGTCTCTCCTAAAAAGCCCTTATTTTTATGAGACCTGGGTTATTATTAGGTACTAAACTGTAAATACATTAATTAATTTCCTAACCAAATTATTAAATATATTCACAGTATTTTCGATGTAAATGTATCTCACTGAAAACATCTGTATTCATCTCAATCGGTAGGTACCTACTTAAGTACCTACCTACATATTCTAAGTACACACAACAGAACATAACTTATATAACACATGCAATGTACAATTTCTGTTCTAAACAAATCGTATTACGATATCTAGTTATATGTTAGGTACGTAGCTAAATCTCACCCTTCTATGCAGCTAGGAGATACGGCAGCCGGCCTTTCGGGATTTATTACTTGTAGTCAAAAGTAGTGCAGAGGAGAACTGTAGTTCGAAACAGCAATTTCCAATAGATAAAGCGGGGACAGATTCCAAATACATTAAGCGGTGACGCCCTCGATATCCGAACAGTAAGGTACGTCCACACTAGAGCACATCGGGTGTCGGTGTTTTGATTGTTTAATTTGGTATCCAACCTCTCAAATAAAACAACAGTATTTTAGTTCACTGTCCAGCTAGACTATCTGATCCCAAACTAGGCTGATCCAGTACCTACTATGGTGACCAGACAGCTGATAAACTACATATATACCTACTATGAACAAACATGTGCTCATCACACAAATGTTTGTTCTGAGTGGGAATTGAAACCGCGACCTCCGGCTAAGCAGCTCGGGTCTCTCAGCACTCGACCCAGAGATCAGTAAAATAACTAAATACTCATAAGAGAGAAATTAAATAACAAAATCAGCTCATAGACAACATCCTTATTCTTTCTTGTCGGTCTGTATAAAAGAAACCATAGTGCTATAGCTAATGAAATATCGTAACACAACATACGTAATGTCAAAGGTATTCGCACATAGAATGTGATGACAACAACCTTTTTTTACGTCCCAGAGCTGGGATAACGGGAAGCGTAGACCGCGCTGCTCCTATGTGGATTGACGGAGACACAGCAATACCTGCAGTTAATTCAAACATGCGACGTATTCCAAAATGTCATACACAAAATTGTGTAACAAAATGTCATACACTTAGATAGTTACCATTAGTTTATAATACGAATAACTAGGTAGGTACCACGATGTAAGGACCAATGCCTTTTCAACCCTAATGTAGCCTGAAATGTCTATAAGTAAAAATAATACTTACATGCAGCGCCCTCTATCTTGGTATCGTATGAAAAATATATATGTTAATAACACAGCTACCTACTCCGCTTAGTGTTATGGCGCTCTGGATGTAATAACATTCGTTTTGTGTAGGTACGCAAGTTGTCATTGTGTTACGATACGGTTACGAATCGTTATGTAGCTATATAGGCACAGTGCCTAAAGCTCAAGAACGAGTGAAGGGGTGAAACTATTAAAAATTCCGCAAGAGCGACGTAACGTGGTATATTTTTCGGGTGGCGAGATCGTGAGTGGAGTGCATGACTCGTTTATTAGAAATTTCGCGGCTACCACCGCTCAAGGTAAGGTACTCTCCAACTTTATCGCGTTACCTAGCCTGTTTATTTAAAACGCCCCGTTTAGGTATCATTGGATATCCGAAGTGCTATCTACGTATTTATTTTAAAGGAATTGTTAAAACAAAATGAAAATCATAGTTAAATCAGATCGAAGTTACATAATGTTATCAAAACTTTGGCGTTTATATTTTATGAACCGAATTTGGTTTCAAAAATTGAGAGAGGAGAGTTTAAAGAAATAAAGCGAGAAACATAATAATTAATTTATGTTATAGAAATCTTTCACTATTCGATAAGAGATGGCGCTATATGTATTCTTAAATCAGGCTATGGAAGAATTCTAAGCACCGAGCATTTGTATAGGTAGGTATATTTCGAATTTCAAAAAGATAATTCGTGAATCTGCGTAGACCTAAAACCAGCAATAAGGATGATTAATAATATTGATGAGATCATCGGAACAGCTTGTTACATTCTCTGTAAATTGAGATTAAATTAATTAAATTCACTTTTAAAAATATGAAAAAAAACATGCTCTATGCATTGACGGTATTGTATTGTGTCAAGGTATTGACGCCTTGTACCGAATTAATAAAGCTTGTCTGTAAAGCACTCTTTGGGACCGATGCTTTGAAAACGATCTCTCGTTCATTATTTATACACTATCTACACCTATATGATGCTATTTCAATATGTTGTCGCAACTTTCTTATCTTAGCAACAAATCTTAAGTTAATTAATGAGAAATATGACGCTACCTTACCTTAATATACGTATCTAAAGCAGACGCTTCGCTTGTTTGTCTTGGAAAGAAATATCGATAAACAGGATTAATAATTTTAATTATATGCGCCCCAATTTATTCTAAATATAAATAAATTTGTGACTCTTTAGTTATGAAATGTGTTTGTAATTGACTAAATGCTTATAATTACTTATCGAGTATGAAATATATGCACCTGAGCCCACAACGGAATCTTTGCGTGATCTATATAAGCTGTGCAACCTCGCTCGCTACGCTGAACTCGTATCAGCGTGAAAGCTGAGTATACGTACGGGCACCTTTTAGGAGGGCGACAATGGCCCGGACGAATCGTAATTCCTATTTTACAAATGGGCCACGATTTATACGACCCCT
>DWDX01003952.1:0-12362 GCA_018245675.1 Agara michaeli
CGATGTTTTCCTTCGCCGTTATAGCGAGTGATATTTAAATTTTACTTATAAAACGCACGTAATAAATCAGAGGTGCGCGCCGGGATCGAACCCAGACCGTCCGGAGTGGGAGGCTGAATTTCAAACCACTAGGCTATCACTGAGCTATAACATTGTAACAATTGCGACAGTTCTTTTTTCATATTATCACGATCGGTTACAAAACGAAATCGTTCCGCGCGAACATTTTGGGCGTTCCGCCTTTGGCGCGCTTCGAGGGCGTCCTTTGGCTGATGAGTCGCGAAGGTGCGGTCCCGTGTGTTTCACGTTATGCGGTGTGTAGTTCCCGAGGTTCTTGTTCTCGTTCGTTGTCATATGATGATGATGATATGACGATATTTTCGCTAGTAACATTGTCCCGTTGAAATTTGACATCGCTTTTGTGGAGAACGCGTTTTCACTGCTTATGTCTCGAAGTAATACGATCAGTTTTGAGTTTAGTCACCATTGTATTATAGTCTGGTGATTTTTTTTTTAAATTGTACAATACGCTTGCGTTTGACTGCGTACTCGCCTGATGGTAAGCGAGGTGCGGTCTTAGATGTTTAGCGTATATCCCACATCGAACTTGAAGTCGAAGTACCCGCACACTGCAGGGTGCACAGTGAAAACTCTCGAGCTCTCGTTTAAACCCTTACAAGTGTTACGTGAAAACTTTGTAAAATGTGAATAGAAAAAATAGTAGCACAGTTAGCCTAGAAAACACTTATACTCTTTTGTACAATACTAGCTTTTGCCCGCGACTTCGTCCCGCGCATATATTACTATACATATAAACCTTCCTCTCGAATCACTCTATCCATTAAATAGAACCGCATCAAAATCCGTTGCGTAGTTTTAAAGATCTAAGCATACATAGGGACATAGGGACATAGGGACAGAGAAAGCGACTTTGTTTTATACTATGTAGTGATTGATAGCTTGAAACACACCGCGATCGACGGGAAGGCTGAAGTAGCGAAACGTGATTTTAAGGAACGTAGAAAATGTTACATTATATTTAATATTTTTATATCTAGCCGTAAGGTGTATCATTGTAAAGTAATATATATTAAATTAGTGTCTTATGAAAAGTTGGGGTTTTATTCCAATCGTCACAGAATAATGGGATCGACAGTTTTCAGTGTATTTCTTTATTCCTTATAAAAATATATCACATGCACAATTAAAACAACCCCGTTCGGGTACAAGATAATGTTATATAATAAATATTGTCTACACGTATATATTATTTACAGATTATTTTACAACGTATAGCCTAAGTGACGCGCAGTCGAGATCATTGGTATCCGCAAACATCAACACATTTTCTTTCTTTCTTTCTTTCAACCATCGACACATTTTCTTTCGTTCAACCATAAACACATTTTCATTCTTCTTTCTTTCAACCATCAACACATTTTGTTTCTGTCTTTGAACCATCAACACATTTCTTTCTTTCTTTCTTTCAACCATCTACACATTTTCTTTCTTTCAACCATCAACACATTTCTTTCTTTCTTTCAACCATCAACACATTTCTTTCTTTCTTTCAACCATCAACACATTTCTTTCTTGCTTTCAACCATCAACACATTTCTTTCTTTCTTTCAACAATCAACACATTGGTGTCTCACGTGAATCGTGATCAGTTGCACATTGATGAGTTATAGTATTACAATTAGTGAGCGATTATACAAAGCGAGTTTTGCTGTACATTATATATACAAATGTGACCTCTAAACACGGAGGTCAGCGCGCAACGCACGAGTTAATCGTCTTAAAGTCCCAAGTACCGTATGATGTTTGTTTGATGGTTCGAACTGTAAATTTGATGAGAATTTATCAAATTTTAGAGAACGTTTTAAAATAACGTTTCCATGTAATATGTGCATACAGTACTTCGGTAGGGCGGCAGGAGCGTGCGGGGCGGGGGGCGGGGCTAGGCGGCCCGCAGCCGCTCGAGCAGCGGCGGCGTGTAGCGGTTGTGCGGCCGCGAGCCCGAGCCCCTGCGGAAGCACTATACATTGCTACGGGTTCATCGTAAAGCCTTGTTTACGATACAGTTTCACATAGCGTACCGCTTGCGAGCGTTGGAAAAAAAAATATTGACACACGTCAAAAAACACATTAGTATGTACATAAAACACACAACCCTGGAGTCAGCTGATAGACAATGCTACTTAGCATTATGCTCGCCTTTCGTAAGACAATTTTTGGGTCGGAGCCTGAATGAATATGTACTATGAGTACGCACCCGAACAGTATGCGCACGTATCTGTGCGCCGCGAGCACGGAGCGCGCGCCGTCGGCCCGCGGCGGCTCGTCGGGCGCGTGCAGCGCCAGCGGCAGGTAGGGCGGCGCGCCGGCCGCCAGCAGCGCGTCCAGCGCCGCGTGCAGCTCGCCGAACGTGGGCCGCGAGCGGGGCCGCTCGTGCCAGCACGCCAGCATCAGCTCGTACCTTAGCCGATAGAATATTGCTCATCTTGATTCCCAAGTCTACATATATAATTGAGACCCCTTCAATCGCTCGATATGATACTATTGGCACATATATTACTGGCGTACATAGTATAATTTCAGCGACTAAGGTGTAGCAACAGATTTCTGGGAAAATTTCCGTAAGTAGGTGGAACTATTTTGATTTTATGATTATTGTAAAATGTGAAGCATGCATGGCAATAGGCTCACCACCTATTCCATTGTGGGACTTAAACGTAGCTGGTGAAATGTGGGGGTGTACTACACTCGTCTGCCTACCCTTTAGGGGATTACAGGCGTGATGTTACGTTCAATAATAAAAACGCCTGGATAAACCATTAGTAATTTCTCTCGTCCAATATTCTGCCCAGGAGCCAGACATATATCTCTGATTAATCTTTCAATGGAGTTTTTTCCCACAAATTGAGAAGAGATCCCCACTAAATTTCCAGATCCATATGCGAAGCTTCAAAAAACCTTTAAGAGTGGCTAACTATTTATCAATGAATCTTAGAAAGCTTAAGCTATCATTTTCTTCTACTTCTAAACTGTCTCCGTAGTGAAATTTCATCACCATCAGCCCAGCGGTGTATGAAGAGAGTGATGTATGTAGACGAAGCACGTCAGGTTTGTAAGGACAAAGATATTTGACACTCAGTGCTTTCTGCCTACCCCGTTAGGGACCTTGCATGATATACTTGTACAATATTTATAGAAACACCTCATTTATCAAAAAATGAGCCCGTGGCCAATGTAAGCCTTTTCCAAATTTAAACAAGGAAACATATTTCCTTCAATAGCCTTTATGTCGCTTACTGTGAACATAGAGGACCACTTTTGGTACTAATATGAGACACGTTGTTTTAAGCGACGGTTCTCTGGTCTATGTATTAAATAACAATAACGTATTCAGAATATGCTCACAAGATTTCATACAACAGTTACCCTTGTGTAACACGAGTATACCTCGATGTTAGAACACTCATTGTTACTATATCGATATACCTACTAACTTAGACACAGATTTAGATAATCGTCGTTATAATAGTCGTACATATGTAATATCTTTACAATCTGTGACACGGTTTTTCATTCGTGAGGTTTGGTTCGAATCCTAACACGCACTTCTAAGTTTATAAAGTTGTTTGTGCTTTGTAACCCAAAAAATTAAATACCACTCGCTAGAACTGTAAAGGAAAATACACCTACTAAGGTAAAGTGTTTATGGACTTTGTAAGGACTAAAAGACTACAGGACTTGAGCTAGTCTTCTTTTCATATAGTAGCGAAGCGACTCTCTGTAGTCCACTTATAATAAAAATACATATTATCTACGTAATGTTTTCTGAGATGTGTGAAGTGTGCCAATCCCCACTTTGATAGCGCGTAGACTATCACCATAATTCTACTCATAACGAGAGGAGACCGGGGTCTAGCAGTTGAACAATAAATGTGGGAAAAAAATATTTGTCGGGCTCCTAAAGCGTAATGACTTGAAATGTAGAATTGTTTGCTGACGCTACATAAATGAATATATATGTTTAAAATTGACAAAGTTTCATACAGACTTCACCCTCCCATAGGGGTTGAATTTCATGAAATCCCGTGTTAGTGAGCACTTACGTCCTTAAAAGAATCCGCATGCAAAATTTGAAACTCCTAGCACTTGTCGTTTCTGAGATTTCGTGATGAGTGAGTGAGTGAGTGAATGAGTGAGTGAGTGAGTGAGTGAGTGAGTGAGTGAGTGAGTGAGTGAGTGAGTGAGTGAGTGAGTGAGTGTACGTGAGTGAGTGAGTGAGTGACCTTTCGCTTTTATATATATAGATAAATGGGACGATTTCAAGGCCCTAGTCTACCGCGCTAGCCAAGTACGTATTGGCAAACTTCACACACTTCAGCAAACATGATTTACTTTGGCATATTTTTGGCACGACATTTGGCGCTACGTGCTTTCTGTCTACTTCGTTAGGGAGCCGACTTGATGATATAATAATAACTAGCTTTTTCCCGCGACTTCGTCCCGCCACCGCCCCAAAAAATGTAATCATTTACGACGTCACATTAGAAACCTCAAAAATAACAGTATTTCTCTACTAATCGATGGATGTTATTATACATGTAAACTCCTCTCTTGAATCACTCTATCTATTACAAAAAAACCGCATCAAAATCCGTTGCGGAGTGACATAGGGACAGACAGCGAAAAGCGACCTTGTTTTACACTATGTAGTGATGACTGTTATTATTTATTTTATAACAATCTACGGTGTGCAGGTTTCCTCAAAACGTCTCTTCACCGTTATAGTGAGTGATATTGATTTTCGATTCATTAAACACAACTTTGAACACAGGATTTAATCGCAGAGGTACGGAATGGGAGGTTGACGTGCAAACTACTAGGCTGTCGCTAGTAGGTAATATCACGTTCCGTTTACTGACGTGTATATAAACTATTCAGAGCACGTGCCCTACAAAGCATGGCGAGTACGAGAATCACTCAATCAACATTAACACACAATACAATATTGAATGTGAGAGAATTAGAACGAGAGAAAAAAGCAATTGTATAGCACTCGGACGGGAAGTGTCTCGAGGCGGATATCGGATCATTCGTCTATCACAATGACACTGAAACAGATGGATTCGTTGCTGTCGTAAATTCGTTAAATCACGACACTAATTTGCATACAATTTGTGTACGACGAACGCGGTTAAATCAAACTTAAGCTTGTGTCACCGTCGATAGAAAGAATTGTCATGCATATCTATTGATAACAAAATGTAATGTGTACACGAATAGATTTACTGCCTCGTTGGTCGGGCGGTTGCTAGCGCGTCTGCCGATCGGGAGGTCCTGGGTTCGAATCCCGGCTTGGGTACTGCTGGATTTTTCTAATTTAGAATTTCTAGTAGTGACTCGGAGTCTGGATGTGTGCCCGGCGCATGGCAATAGGCTCACCACCTATTCCATTGTGGGACTTAAACGTAACTGGTGAAATGTGGGGTGTACTACACTACTCTGCCTACCCCTTAAGGGGATTACAGGCGTGATGTTACGTTTTTTATATATGTATGTTTATCAGCTGTCCGGTTACCATAACACACGCAATCAAATGCCTAATTTGGAATCGGATAGCCGCGTGTGGAATTGTCCCCGGTTATTATTATATTATATACATATTATGACCCAATCGTACCCGAGTATTTGTACAATTGTCCCGATAGTTTATTATTGTACATACATACATACATACATATTTTTTAAACAAGTAAATGCAAATCAATTGTGTTCGCCGACATTCGACATTCTCAATGCCAGGAACCGCGCATGATAATATAAAACAGAGCAAACAGCTCAACGAGAACACAATAATATAACATCAGCGGGTATGAGACAAAGGACGATCAGTGAGTTTAAGTGACACGTTTTTAAATAACGCTCGAAGACAAAACGTTTATTCCGCCGGAAATACGCAAGTACAGCGTAACACGCGGCTTTATTATAGTTCGACAAAAGGACATATATACTGTAACAGTGGGAAAGATAAGATGGACAGAGTTACGACTAGATCTCTTAATCGTAATCGAATGATTAGCAAAAAACTTATACACTTTAAAAATATCCAAAATAAAATATAGCCTATGTTACTCGTGGATAATGTAGCTTTCGAATGGTGAAAGAATCTTTAAAATCGGTCCCGTAGTGTTTGAGCCTATTCATTACAAACAAACATACAAACCAAGTTTTCCTCTTTATAATATTAGTGTAGATAGTGTAGATGTAGATAAGGATTTAACAAAAAAAATGTTTGCGGTGGACAACCCTTAGCACTTAGGGGTATGAAAAATAGCTAACATCCTATTCGCAGACCTACTGAATATACACAGAAAATTTCATAAGAATCGGTCA
Organism: Agara michaeli; assembly: GCA_018245675.1. Lineage (NCBI taxonomy): Eukaryota > Metazoa > Arthropoda > Insecta > Lepidoptera > Hesperiidae > Agara > Agara michaeli. Next base: position 6,409 of record DWDX01003952.1, read on the forward strand.
AGCTGTTTCGAAGGAGTTTTGTTACAAACACTGCGACACGAGATTTTTATATTTTAGATAAACTTTTTATACGCCTCCGCCACCATTATCTCTTTGGGAGATAAGCAGTACCAGAGTACAAAATTTAATGTTTGTTTCTGTAAAATCTGTAATCTGTAAAATCGAAAATTGTTAAACAAATAATTAAATTAGGCTTTGGCATGGCGGTGGGGATAGCCAATGGCGGCTAGGCTTTGATTGGCGGACAAGCGGGATGACGTCACGTCCGTTACAATATACAATAGTTTCATCGTGAAGTGAATGTTTCACGATACTAAAATCCATAGCAAAATTGTGAATGCGAAAGTAATGCTGTTGTCTGTCCGTTATGCCGTCACGGTCGAACGGGCTTGACCGATTGTGATGAGATTTGGTATCGGCATAGCCTGAAGCGTGCGATTGAATGTAGGATTTTTATCGCTGTATTCCCACGGGATCGAAACCCACGCGAGTAGTACACCGGGACACAGCTAGTGAATATATTTTTTGTTTTTCTTTTTTATCTAATTAAGCCTAGCAAACAGGCAGACGGGCCACCTGATGGTCAGTGGTCACCGTCGCCTATGGACACTTGCAACATCCGAGGAGTCGCCAGTGCGTTACCGGCTTTAAGTATTGTGTAATTGGCTTAAATATAGCACGCTTGCCTAGAAAATAACTGTGTTGAATGTTCCCGAGTTATACGTATCGGAAACTACAGGGCCACATGAACACTATATTTATTGGACAAATGACGAGCTTAGTGCATCGTCCATTCTCTGCCAGCTAACCATTGAACAAAACGGAGACATATTAACACGGCACCTACCACTTGCTAGTAGAAAGAGAACAGAACATTTTTTTTAACAGAAAACGAATATTCATAAGCGGAACTACTAAAAAGGTTGCAAAAAAAACCAGCCTATAAATACGGCGGCGGACATGGAATCTAAATAGCCTATTTCCAGAATAAATTGTGCACCCTGGCTCTAAACTAATATTCCCGATATTCCCTGAGCGTTCCGACATGGGGCTGCTCGCTGCGGGCCGGAATGAGCTCTCCTATAAATAACGCTGTACTGTACAGTAATGTATTCTATGCTCGTAACCTTTTTACAAGCGGACCAATAAAGTTGTCCTGTTTTTTTTACAGTAAAACGATGGCACACATGATGGTAAGTGGTAAGTGGTGGTAAGTCCAATAAATATATGCAAAGCACAGAAGCAAGTAATGCTTGCCGTAACTTTGTTGATTACTTCAAAGTACATCACAATGTGTGACCAGGGCTGATTTAGTTAATCGAGCTATGGAAAATCAAGCCTTTCATTCCTTGTCTGCCTTTCTTTGTTTTTACCCATTTTTGTTATTCTCTCTCTTCCTTTAAAACATTATGATAAGCTTTAAAAGAGAAATACGAAAAGCTTCCGCAGTAATCAAATGACACGTCCAGTAACAGCATCAAATTTGCTGATGCTCTGATCTGCCATGATCTGTAAAAAATATATTATACAAAAGAACTGGTATCGTGAAAGTAACACGGTAAAATAGGTAACCTCTAAATCGATTTTAATGATAATGCACACCTCATATCGTACCTACATCATTCAAAATGTATTACTGGCTAATTTCATCAACGTTGAACGTAAAGTTAGAAACTTAAAACTTGGATAATGGGTTTCTTTTAGAACCCAGACTCTCACTGAGAGAGGATATTAAGAAAACCCATTCGTAAAAACTAATTTATTGTTATTAAATAGATAGTATTGAAATTAATAATACTAAAGTATCCGATGGTTTCAAGATATTGTTCTTTTCTTACAAAATGCTCTTATCATTTTCTGAACAAAGATTTTTTTAAATCGGTTACGTAAATCATTTTCATCTAATTAGCTTTCTCTTTGTTAAAGTCTCGGTGCTTTAATTTTGGCGTTTGATAGCAGCTACTAATTTTATCAAGCTTAGGTATGTGGGCCACCGCTAGCGTGAGCTATACGTAGCTGGTTAAGATGATATATTTCTATAGAACGAAATCTGTCTTTCCAAAAAAAAAAAATCGACAGGATAGTAAATCGGAAGGTACCTCAAGGTTTACATACAGACCAACAGTCCAACTAGACAAAGCCAATTCTTAATGGCCTTTTCTTCTCAAACCCTTTTAAAAGTTTTTATTCAAGATGGCATCCAAATCAGTCACAAGATTAGTATAAAAGTACTATTAATGTCTTAGCTTACGTTGTTCGATTTTCCTAAAGAAAATATACGAGAAACTTAAAAAAAATTAAACGGTTATCTAGATCAACCGATATTAAGTGGTTACACAGCAATTTAAAAATATGTGTATGTATACAGTCCATTATGAACAGTTAATCTAATGTCTGGAACTGAAATTTGATGAGCACGTCTAGAGCGCCAGAATCACTATAGACCATCATGGAGCATCATCAGAAAGTTTTGACGAAGGATTGGCTAATAGAAGCATTTCTTGTGGTACAAATAAGGTCAACCCAATATCTATTTTTACCGACGAAAAAAAGAGGTACACAATTCGACGCGTGTATTTTTTTTATGTATGACATTAAGGGTACATTTATATTATTACATTTACATTAAGGGTACATTTTTATTATTACATTTAGATTAAGGGTACATTTCGAAGTTGGTCCCAAAATAATTTTGAAAAAATTGCTTTCAAGTTTTTTCGGCGGCTCAATTTTTTTGTTAAAAAGTCTTACTCTTTCTCTGTTCTAAAACTAACAACAGATATTCTTTATAACATTTGCCCGCTATTTCTGGTACAAGTCACTAAGATACCGGTCTTTGATTTTCGAAATTCAAACCCCGACGGCATCGGCATCCTGAAACTCCTTTGGTATTTAACGATGACAATTTTGATTGAATTTTAATCTAATTAAAATCTGTTTAGATTACAATTAAAGTAGGTAAATAATTGAATTAAAGGGCTATTAAGCCCTCTGTCGTTGACCCTGTTATTTCTTTTAGTTTGGAGAACGTTCGTCACAATGAGAGTGTTACGGACCATAGATCATAGACCATACTCTATTCCCTCGAAAATCCCGGAAGACTATAATAATGCTTAAGAACGCTACCGAGGGTGTTTTAAGTGGGTAAAATCCCACATAACCCACTGTCTCTCCGAAGACAGCGATGCCTTTTGAAGGTTTTTCCTCCGTAACTAAAGAAAAGGCCATAGCCTATTACGCCCCTCAAACACACCTTATAGAAAATACACACACCTAATAGAAAATTATAGAGAACGCTTATGGAGAATATAATGGAGAAGAAAAAAGAAATGTGGGTTTTATAAATGTGTTTTGGAAACTTATTGAATAAGTATGTATAACAAATTACGGTCAGATAATGGAATGTAATTTAATTGGAAAAGAAGACGTGTTTATTTATATTAAATACATTTTATTTTAAAGCATAATTTCCAATACACAATTAACAGTTCAGTTAGGAGCACATAAATTACTTGAAGTGGAAAAGTACTCGGTCAAATGGATTTGTTGAGGCGCTCGTTACATTGAATATACAGAAGCGTTCTGTTGCCCTGGTAGCTAAGTTAAGAGTACGTAATATGTAAGTACCATTCAAATTTACCCACTGATTTTGGGTAAATTTGTGCCGAATTTATTTTTATGCAATAGAATCTGTTAAAGATTGGACTAATTGCACAGTTTAGGAAAAACATGTTAATGTCTTGGTGTTGTGTAACCTAAAACCTTAAATACTTACAAATTAAACTTTTTTTTTCACAAAAAACAACAAAAGAAAATATAGGCATATAATACTGGCAACTATTTTGAGAAGAGGTCTGTACTGAAAGGATTAAAAAAATATACATAAATATTTCTTTTGTGTCATTATTGGTCATTCCTTTAATTTTCAATGATACTTCCGCCGCCAAAACGCGGACCGGTTGTAAAGTTAAAGATTCATTCGACCTTCGTGCCAATTTCTTCAGCGTACTGTAATAAAGAAACAATAAAGACAACGCTAGAAGGGCTGTTTCAATGGAAAGGTGAGGATAGTCATTATTTTAATTGGAAACTTGGCCCGCGAGGTACGATTGTTATTCTCTACGAAATGAGATCTTCATATTCAATTAGGAACAGGTAATGTTTGCTCAGTTTCTACACGCTTTGTAGTGACAGGTGTGAAGTAGACAAAGATTTCTGTTTAAATAATAAAAGATTTTAATGTTTGCAACATCGAATTATAATTGTGTTTCAAGTATCATAGACAAAGATAGTTGATTAAGTTTCTGCACGCTTTGAAACGGCAAGTGGCTCATAGACCAGTACATTTAATAATAATAATAAAATTTAATTAAATCAGACGCTTATAACATCAAATGAAAAATGAATCTAAGGTGCAATACCGACTGTGTTTGCTAAGTTTCTACAGGCTTTGCAAAGGTATGTGTACTTACCATAGACAAGGATATTTTATGTCAAAAATGAAATAGACAAAAATTATGTGAAGTAGCATCGAGCAGGCAGCAAACAACACCTACTGCCAACCGTGGATATTTTGAACTTAACAGACTTTTAATCATCATTAAATATATGTCAAAAAAGAGGCTTGTATTATAATTTGATCACGAAAACTTACGTGAACGTAATTGTACAATGAATAAAGTAAACGATATTATTCACGTCCGCTTCCGGGACAACCAGATTGTTTCGCCACTCGCTGCGACTGGCAGTAGCAGGGGAAGAACCGAAAGCTTCGAAAGTTTCAGCGAAATTAGTAATAGACAACAACTATTGTCGCAGACATAATGCGATTTTCCAAACTAAAGGTGAAAATGATAGTTTATACAGTTCCAAGTGTAATTTAACATTTCAAATGGAGGAGACAATGGCCTCGTCGCGAACAAACCACCCAGCGGAGGGTCGCTTTGTTGAAGTAATTGAAAACGGTCGGGGCATTCAGTTTCGGAAATTACTGCGGAATATTAAATTATACTTTGGACCGCAGAAAAATTTAAATTTCACTGATACGATAAAATATTTTTTGAGATATGTGAAGTATGCCAATCCGCACTGGGCCATCGTAATGGACTACTGCCTGAAGCCTTATCACTAACAGAGGAGACGCGGGTTGAGCAGCGATTTTAATGAAACAACTTTGTTTTATCTTCGCATCGCAAAACACCGGTTTTCAAACATCAACACGTTGGTGTCACAGTTGATTTAGTGTTCCGGGTTTTATCGCATTTATTAGTTGTACACAAGAGCTTGTCGGGAATACCGGGGTAGTTCCTGCGCGGCAAGAAACAAACAAAGAAATAAAAGGCAACGATAAAGTGTAACTCTTGTAACTTTTCGATTTTCCTCCATTCCGCCTGCCCCGGACGAACAAAAGAATTTCACGAAACTTCCGCACCAAATTCAAGGAAAAATATCCTCTCTATTCGTCTGTTGTTGTAGCCGTACATTATAACTGTTTGTGCGCTTGTGATAATTGATGTTAAGATTCATTTTTTTCTTCATTTTTACATATACCCGAATAAAAATCCCAATTAACCTCATTAATGTTATTAATGCGAACGTATTTTTAACTGGCTTCCACGTGGGAACGTAGTACTTCGTTTCGCTACTTCTTCAACATAACGACAACAAATCCATCCAACACGTGTCTCTAAATAGACTAAATTCAATTACCGCTGGCTCAGACTACGAAATTTATGAAACGTGACGTCATAATAATTTAATATCTTTCGACTTGCGACTTTTCGCATTAATTGAATGTCGTTGGTGAACTTGGCGCGTGAAGAACTAGAGATTGGTATAAAAAAAATATTTCCATTCTTATTTCTGTTTTATCACTTTAACTAGCTGACTCGGCAAACGTTGTTCTGCCCTAAAAATGATTAAAATAATGGTATAATAACTTAATCTCATATATG
>DWDX01003953.1:0-12359 GCA_018245675.1 Agara michaeli
TGAGTAGAGACAGCCTGGTGAAACGTTTTATTCAATCCCATGCCTTTTTATCGTTTAAATAGTCCTTGGTTTCATAAAGGCACTCGTGACCTGATCTTCTGTGAGTACACCTCCTATTTGATTAAAACCGACTAAGTTTGCCTCTTCCGACTCTACCTAAGCTCACCTCATGAATCTGTCTTGTGAGGGAATGCCAAATTGTTGCTGCTGGCGCTACCTCACTTTCACGTTACGGTAGAGCCGCGTAATATTACACAATTACGTGATTATTCCGTATCGTTGTATTGTCATCACTGTTCAGTGTTTACCTACTGTAAAAGTCACTACGTGTTTTATATCGGACACTTTCTAAAACTGCCACTAATATGAAATAATATACCCATTTACTTAGAAGTACAATTCGAAGCAAATGTATGCCTGAGAAGGTAGCATTTGTTAAGGACTATACTTACTTTAATTACTTCCTTCGGCGTTACAACCCTTTTTGGGTCTTGACCTCTACAACTATTGGTCGCCATTTTGGCTTGTCTTAAGTTGTATTAAGGACTACATACTATTCAAATATCAATCATCAATGATAAGGATTCCATGACAAGGAAGGACGCAATGTCAAGTAATGCTAAGGAGACCAAAGCCTTCTTTTCTTGACCAAACCTTCTTATCTTGAGCGCATTTATTTGTTCCGTGTCTGGGTGTAATAAAAGGTATAATTTCCAAATATATTTATATTCCATTTATATTTATACAAATGTTACTTAAGATTGATCGTATGTTGATCGGATAAATGTAATTTTAATACCTTCGTATGAAGAAACTATTGTAAACAGTGAGTAAACTACACTTACGGCTAATTTCGAGTAATAAAAGTGTTCGGGGACATCTAAATCAGTGCATTAATGGTGTCAATGACACGGCGAGTGCGAGCGAGACGGCGCGCATTCCACTGGTAAGGCAGATAGGGATGGCAGTTGTTTGTGCGTTTTGTCACATATGAGCGCGCGTGCCAGTGAAATCTGTTAAGAGGAAGACGTTTGGAAATATTGTTTTGAAATTTTCTTTATAATACGATAAAAAAATCATGTTTAACGATCAAGTGCGTATAGCAATGCAATCACACGATACTTACAATACCCTTGTGTCGAAATATGCACTGCAATAGTGTTTTGTTGTTGATCTTAGACGTTCCGCCTATTTTCCTAAATTTTTGACAACTTTATAAGCGACAACAGCCGCAAATGACAATTGTCTATTAGTTTGCTACTTTGTTTACATCAAAATAGCTCTTGATTGGCATCTAATAGGTTTCCCTATGGCAAATGAACACTTCGCCTTAACAAACTGACATGCACCGACTTAAATGCTCACGCGCAACGCAGTGCTGGCTCCAAATAACGGTAAAAACGCATTCAAATAATATTACCGTAAAATTACATAAGAATTGATAGAAAACCGGATAGCGTTTCAATTAGTCATTGGAATTCCTCTGAACTGAACTTGTATTGTGACTTGCTAGTCAATATCTACGTCGATTCTTTTTTGTTTTTTTTTTCACTGTATATTAAGTTTACTTTATCGTATTTAATTTTATTTTAATTTATTTATTTCATATCCAAATGAGCGTTTGACGGCAATGTTTACCGGCATGCTTAATTATCATTTTGGATTTTTATTTTACAGGTGTTTTGAAGATTATTATTTTAATCTATTACGTAAATGATATATTTATTATTTATTTCTATTAATAAAGTGCGCACCTAATGCAACGTGTCATTTGGAGACTGCTTGGGGGAGACAGGGCATTAGTGGTGCTTATATATCACTGCATAGTATAACACAAAGTCGCTTTCCGCTGTCTGTCCCTATGTATGCTTAGATCTTTAAAACTACGCAACGGATTTGGATGCGGTTATTTTTCATAGATAGAGTGATTCAAGAGGAAGGTTTATATGTATAATAACATATGTATTGATTCGTCGAGGTGAACTTAACACACACTTTACGAAACTCTACCTCCAAAGGGAATTATGGGGGCGGGGGCGGGCGGGACGAAGTCACGGTAAAAGCTACTATCCTATATAGGAATTAATGTAGTGTAACCTTTGCCGCTAGAATTCCGTAATCAAATACTATTCAGTTTATACAATATGAATTACAACGACGTTTTCCGTAGTGACATAACATTTCGCATACTACACGTACACGTTACACAACAGATTATGCAACAGGTCAATTAACACCGGAACAATATGTGCGTAACTTTAGTTGACCCCTGTTCCTTTGTTTTTGTTTATGTAACACAATGATCACTGTTCCGGTTTCAATAGCGCCTATACTACTTAACTGTAATTTATGTTAATATAATAACTCACGTGGGTATATATCTAGGTCGAGGATATTTAAGTAGCCGCAAATTTTCATTAATGGTCACGAAATTTATTTATTGCTAACCGTATTAATAGATCGATGGTATATTTTTGTTAATTCTTTAAATGTATTCATATTTGTACAAAAAAGTTTTCTCTTTGTGTTTTAAGAGTGGAATCTACCCTGATATAGGAGATATTAAACTATGTCAAGCCACCCTATCACCCCATAACCACCTAATTTCAATAAGGATTATCGCTTTCACTGAATATATTTACAAACATTTTGCATAACACCCAAATATGCGTTAAATAAATACCTAGTTAATATCGGCCAGCGGTGTTCATTTAATGTCGTATGTACAACTCATTAAATTATCAAATTCAAATTCATTAAGTGAACAAATTCAAATTCATTAAGTGAACAAATTCAAATTCATTAAGTGAACAAATTCAAATTCATTAACTGAACAAATTCAAATTCATTAACTGAACAAATTCAAATTCATTAACTGAACAAATTCAAGTGTATTAAGTTAACAAATTATTTTCACACCCAACACGAGGCGAGGTATTGCATGAATGTTGCGTAAATGGTAACAAGTAAATTAAAAGCGGAATAATTTTATTGTGTTTGTAACGGTCTACGGAGCTCAATCTCATTTCGAGAGGGTAAAAGGAGGGATTTTTAAAAAATTCAATGAAGAAAAGAACGAAAATACATGTATTAATGCTAATAACATAAGCGCCCAACTACAACAAGATAACAATATAGAAAACATACATACATACCGTCACGCCAGGTCCCTAACGGGGTTGTCAGAAAGCACCGAGTGCCAAACATCTCTGTCCTTGCAAACCTGACGGGCCTCGTATACATTCATCGCTCTCTTCATGCGTACACGCCGGTATAGAAAACAAACGTACATAATAGTAAAGTAAAAAAAAAATGAAATTTAAAACAAACAAAAAAATCATTACAGTTATATTCTTTAAGTGGATATAATGATTTATTATAACGTAACATTTTATTATAATTTTATATACGATCAGCTGATCCCAAATTAGACAGAGCCTGTGTTGTGGTAACCTGTCAAAAAATAAACAACATAAGACAAACATTCGACCTTGGTAGGAATCGAACGCCATTCCTGGCTTAATTGTCCGGTTCACTGATCACTACACCAACGTTCAGTCGAACGTAAAGTGACAGATATTTTATAATGTTTTCAGTTAAATCTGAATCCAGTAAAGTATAATCTTTACAACCTTTCGAACAGTACATAGAGTACTTTTAATATTGGAGATATTTTATTTTCCTGCATCATTATCAAAATACGATTAAAATTTGGTAAAAGTAGAAATTTAGGTACATATTGTATATTACCAACATAAAATGAGTTGTATTTTGTAGTGTACTAAAGATATTGTTAAGACTGCGGGCACAGCTAATATACAAGCAAGCGAGACGGCTAAGCGTGGTTAATGTCCATTAAAATACGTAAGATAACTAAATGGGCGAGAAAAAATTCAAATCAAGAGTCAACATTACTTACATAATATATACACATGCCTACTTTTAACGTAACTAGCTCAAATTTTAATTGTATTATTGTTGTAATATTGTTTCATTTTACACTATGTACCTCCACAGATAATATCTAGGGCACTTTAAAGTAAGGAAGAGTAAGTTAGTTGCACGCATACGTCGTTAGTCTTAACATGATTCTACACTTCAAAAGATGAACAATTTGACATATTATATAAAAAATATACGACATACATTATAGTAAGACGCGGAAGGATGATTAGGCATGTTCGGTCTATTCTACGACGCATGTGCCTTTTTCATCGGGCGAGACCATACCCAATGGTAGTATATCAAATAATAAAAAAATAGATGCACAATTTGACATATCATATAAAAATTATACTACATTACAGTAAAACGCGGAAGGATGAACAGGCATACTCGGTCCATGGTACGATGCATATACCTTTTTCATGGCGCGAGACCATGGCCAAATGCAAGTCTATCAAACAATAAAAAATAGATGAACAATGTAACATATTATATAAAAATTAGACTGCGTTATAGTAAAACGCGGAAGGATGAACAGGCATACTCGGTCCATTATACGACGCATATACCTTTCTCATCCGACAAGACCGTGGTAAAACGCGAGTCTAATTTAACAAAAAAGATGAGATATTATCCGTCCGTGAAAGGCTTCAATGTAATACGCGTCAACGTGTAGACAACGTACCTCACAACGTGACATAATGTTAGCGTGATAACCTTCGGTAAGAGGTTCGGTTTACGTAACCGTGCCGGGTCAATTAAGACCGGAACTAAACTGTTATGATCGAGGCTGACCTCGAGTTTCCTGTTTTTTTCCTTTGCATATTAAAATAATACAAATTGAATAACAATTATGACACACATACGTTTTGGTGAGCGTATAGATTGTTTAAACGTTATCCAATCAAATGCATGAACGCGAAAATGAGGCAAGTTGTTTTCTGTAAACGAAGTTAACGGCAAAAAACAACTGTAAAGTGAATGCTAAAATTCTATATATTTTATGGGACACTGTCAACTAGTATATAAGGGGAGTCTTATTTACTTTAAATGTAGCTTGTGAACCTGATTGATGAGCCGAGGCTCCTGGGTTCGATACTCACCCGACCGACCGACAAACATTTAGTGATGAACATTTGCTTTTTCTGTCTAGGTGCCATGAAAATATCCATATAAGTCCTATGTAGCATGGATGTTTATCAGTTGTCAAGCTACCACAACACAGGCATCAAGTTCAATTGCCTAATTTCCAATCAGGTAGCCGCGTGTGAAATTTTCCTCTACTATTATTATTATAAAGGTTTGCAGCCAAAACATTAACATATGCATTTCTTTTACATTGTAAGCAAAAATTTATAATATTAATATACGAAATAGAAAATATATAAAATAAACAGCGTACTATTGAAATGCGGACGGATCATTAAGTGCAAAGAGCCGTCTCACGGCTACGAGATCAGTGGCCGCGGTAGCTATGTCTACTGCTACCTACGCAATATGATTAACCTCGACACTGTACTTAAAGTACGACCACATGCTTCTAATACACCTCGATATATCTAAACGACTTTGTTAAAGTAACAATTGCAAGGAAGAAATGATTGTTTTCGAATTGTTGAAAAATGTCTTCACACAGATTTATTGTTCATTCGTTCATTTAATTAGTCCGTAATGTTGCTAGTGCTATTAAAACAAAGAATTTGAAACTCGCATTAGCTATAACTAAACTCGTTTTAATTTAATTACGCCTTGCTGTAACGGCGAAGAAAGCATTGCATCGAACAAATCTTAGACTTCTCCATAATGTAAACTAAAAAAAATAATCTGCACAGTGCGATTAGTTTGCTTATGTTTTCTCTCATTTCATTCTAATACGTGGAGAAGAAACGAGACAAAGAACCAGCTGAAACGCAGCTATCATTTTTTTACGAATAATCACGATCTGTGAAGTAGCAGTTAACTTAATAAACAATTTCTTAAGCTTGCGTACGTTTATGGAGCTTTGAGGGCATCGCCCGGCCTTCTCGCCACAAGGGCGAAGCAACTGGCAGTGACATTCTAGTGCTACGCGATGTTGTAAGTCAAAGCCTCCGGAAGTCCAATCACTAGTGTTGCTTGGAGACTTAGCAATCTTGGGATACAGCGTTAAATAAATAAATTGAGGAGTTGATAAGAAGTATGATAACTTATAAATGTTACGGATTTTTAAAACTACAAAAGCTTACTCAATGTGTATTACAGTTACAAAGGTTAAGGTTTAGATGGCTTTATTTTTAAGTCTTACCCGCTGTTTGCCCTAAAAGCCTTATGAGCCACAACAAGAGATAGGAAGTCGAAAATGCCGAGAATATCTAGGCAAATTCCTAGGTAGGAATTATTACTGTTCTCATAAAAATATTGTACATAGGTATAATGCAGGGCATTATTATCTGAGAATGGTTTCAATTCCGTTTAGGGTCAGGTCTCGATCTAAACTATTGTTGAAATGCAAGTATTTGGAAATATTTACACCAATATGTTAATATTTCTCATATACTATACCTAACAATAATTTTAATGGATTTAAGGCTGTTGCGGGAGCAGTCTTTTTTAACATTTAAAATAACGTTAAATAAAGCGATTTGTTGTTTGATCTATACTGATATTATAAAGAAGAAAACTTTGTTTGTTTGTAATATATAGGCTCAAAAACTAGTGGACCGATTTTAAAAATTCTTTCACCATTCCAAAGCTACATTATCCACGAGTGACATAGGCTATATTTTATTTTGGATTTTTACGAATTTCTACCTCCAAAGGGAATTGCGGCGACGAGGGCGGGACGAAGTCGCGGGCAAAAGCTAGTGTATCATAAAATTACGTTTATACGAATATGAGCCCAATACACTAACGTTTGTTTCGATCGGAAATCGAACCCACGACCATCGGCGTATCGGTATCCCTAACCACTGGACACATTTGATAATTTCAGTCTGTTACAATCGCTCTCTGGCTTCGAACTCTGCTTTGTGCTTTATTTCTTATCAACGTCATCGCCGCAAGCATATAGGTCGCCGTACGCCAATTTACACGTCAATAAAATTTATGGCCAACGAATGTTCGCGTTTTACTGTTCGCCCGACGATTATATATATACAACACACGTTAATATGTATTTATCGGTTTTTGTTTACTTTTCACCGTAATCGTGTTAGAGTTGTTCAGTGTTGTGTTTAGTGTAGTTAGTTTAGTGTTGTCGCCACTAGTTTTCGTTACCGATTCGAGTGTTGTTTTACGATTTGTTTGTTGGCTTTGGATTGTGTTTAATCGTTTTGCTAATCTGTGGAACGGTGTGTGTTTCTTAAGACCCCTGCGTATACGTTTCCTTCATTGCAGTGTTTTAGCTGTGGTGAGTTTTGATTTGTTTTGTTTTATGATGGCGAATACGCGATCGACAAAGTCCGATTTCAATTGATTTTTGCTATGTCAAGGTTTTATACACGTATGATTTAAACTTCGAACGAAATCACGAACTTCATTAATTATGTATGATTTGATTGTTATCACTACATAGTATAAAACAAAGTCTTTAAAACTACGCAACGGATTTTGATGCAGTTTTTTTTAATGGATAGAGTGATTCCAGAGGAAGGTTTATATGTGTGATAACATATGTATAACAATATAAGCGCGGGACGAAGTCGCGGGCAAAAGCTAGTTATTATTATAGAATGTGCATTTTTTGCTTGAACTTGTATAGATATTAAAAGGACATTTCTAGTACTTTTATTATACATCTCACTTTTTCATTGTCAGTTATGCAGACTCGCCTATTTCGCTAGTTATGCAGACTCGCCTATATGGATAGGCAGAGACATTTTCTTGTTAGCTTTATTTGGATAGTGATAAAGCGACGTGTTCACTTTCCGTCTGTGGACTATTTTCGTTATCCACGTGGCTTTGTAATATGCGGTGAGACAGGGACGTGAAGCGTTCCCATTGAATACTCAATAATAATGTATAAAATATTACCTCCGTTCGGCACTCGCCGACCGCTGACCTGCGTGCCCCTCGGAATTATTTCGTATAATCGGATTCCGTTGGTTTCATTGTTCAACATTAAATCAAATTTGCATATTGTATCGGTTACCTCTGTTTCGTGGCGTTACCGGCCATTGGCTTTGGGGCGTCGTTTAATCCACCCCGTCTGTGGGAATGCTCTATTTCCAGTAGGTACCGCTGTCGGAGAGACGCTATTTATAAACGTAACGATGTTACTACGCTCTATTTCTGTGCGATTGATTCCGAACCCACTTCGCGTAAAAAGACATCGCCGCATACTGTCTATCTCGACGCGATTTGTTTGTTTTTTTTATACATCGATTTTTCATATACGTCAGCCAAATGTGACGCGCCCCTTATGTAGCGTGTTTTGTTACTTGAAGTTATAATAGACTAGTGCGTTTCTCGTGGACCAAATAGAACTAAATAGATAATAAATATAACACAGTCTGAATATTAATGTTTTCTGCGTGATTGTAAAAGAAAATTTTATTGTTTTAATAATCTTTTTCTTCTCGATTGTTCGAAATGTTTAGTGAGTTAACGCCTTTAGTTTTTCCACGATGCTAACGACACTTAAAATCTCCCCCCCCTTCGAATTTTTTCTGTGTACAAAAAAATTACATTATCTTTGATGTCACACGTGCTCGACTTTGTTCCCGTGAGCGTCTGGAAGTAATATGTTGACGCGAGGTATCTACTTGACATGACAGTTTTATTTTTGAACATCTTATTTATGCTCTTTTAACACACACACACACACACCCACACATTGTCTTAATATCTATAAAAATAAATAAAATTGGAGTGTCTGTTTCACTGCACATTTCACTAGACATTTTATTGCGTTTGTGTTATTAAATAAAATATTATTTCACAACAATCACCTTTTCAAATCATCTCGCAATATCGTCTTGTATGTATACATACAAAGCACCGTAGATGCTAGATCGACACGGAGCCAGGAGCGTGACCTCTCACTTTCTCAGCAGAAATATTGGAATGCATGTCACCGGCCCGTGTTTAGTGTCGGCCAGAATAGATTTATACCGATAGGGTTGTCACATACTAAACAAACAAATTATTATTAATTAAAAAAAAAAGTGTAAAATTAAATTACCAAGCGGGTAAGGACTACGATTATGAGGGACAAAAGCTATTTGTATTGAAATTATGTAATATTTCTAAAAGTAAGAGTAGATATAAAAGATACAGTTTCTTATATCGTCTGCGGTCGGCAAATATCTAAAATAATATTGGAAAATGTAAATAAAATCAATACACACTTACATTTGTAGTACTCATAAGACAAAGTTGTAGAAGTTTTTTTTTATATGTTTGGAGATTAGCGACCGACCTGGCAGCAGTCACGAGTGACCGCTCCCGCCCATGGACATCTGCAAACGACCTCTGATAGGGCTCTAGGGATGGGACCGTTAGTGTGAATGCAGTTAAATAGGTGTTAATAGGAATTAGATGGTGCGTATTCGTTAGTAACGGGACTGCAGGAATGGGACTGTTAGTAAATTTAGTCCAGTTATTCGAAATGTAAAGATTTATTACAACCCTAATATAATAACGCCAGTAGACAAATAGTTTAGCAATAAATCGTCCGCGTTCTTCCTCGTTGACTAGATATTAATATCGCTGCTCGAACGTAAATTGCGGGCTATCTGTATTAGCCGGTTGAATTTATTAGAGCCGATAATGAAAGTGTTTGCCATCTTCAGACAGCCCTTGAGGATATTAATAACGTTTATACAACTTAACTAGTACTACGCCACGACGTCTCTCGCGTTACCGAGTGTCAAAGAGTTAGCTCGCTTTTTTTTAACAAGTTACAATCACACCAAATCACATCGAAATCGGTTCATCAATTTTTGCGCGACTAGCGAACAAACGAACAAAAATTCAATCATTTTTTTTTCTGGGTTTGCGATTTGCATCATTCGTGCACTTTTCTGTTTTGCTATTAGTAACTATAACATTAAGCGTGGAACGTTGACCGTGACAATAGGATGCCACGAAAGCGGGACTGATAGATTGACACATTTCCTAATAGTATAAACAAAAGCATGTTACTACGAGAATGTGTAGGAGGGCCAACCCTGGCGAATATCCGAGATGGTGTTAGAAAGAGAGAGAGAGAGAGAGAGAGAGAGAGAAAGACAGAGAAAGAAGATAAACAAATCCCCTTTATCGCGGACAGTCGCAGATACGTTGCTACTCTTGATAATAACTAATCCATCTTTTCACGGTTAGAGGTTGAGTAAATAATCAATGCAAGCTTAACTACATTTATCATTTAACAGTGTTAATCTTTAATTGCTCAACGACAATACGCACTATCGTTCTCATTAACAACAACAACAACAACAACAACAACAAAGAACAGACTCTCAATAAAACAGCACGACAAACGAGCTCTAGTCCGGCCGCGCCCTCGAGCCGCTTCCCGTAACGATTCATTTCCATCTGTACTACGATAATTTATCGGACGCGAATGGATTCGTGTTACGTGTTCGCTTTCACGTTCGCTCGTTCGTTTACGTTTCGCGAATGAAACGCGATACGATATTGAAGTAATGCGCCTACCATGGGCACCGTTCGCCCCTAGAGCGGTTGTTTACTCGGCGACGTCCCCTGACCGGGTCCCCGTGGAGTTTCGGCTGCATGTACGTAGTCGCGTGTTCGTCTAGCTGCACTCGTGTCGGACTTTTTGATGTGAAACTACTTATGGCGGGGGTGTGGCAGTAAAATCGTATGTCGAGGCGAGGGAATCTACCTGGAACGTGAAGAGAGATTTTTTTTAAAATCTAGGAATAAACAAGACAGTTGGAATGGAAGGAAATAAATGATTAGTGTGATTTCTTCGATGTTTTTCAAATTATGCCCCAAAAATAAATGAGCTAGTTTCAATCGTTACAATATAAGTTAAAAGTCAAGGTTTATTGCGGTTATAATCAATATTTCATTAATTAAAGTATTGTAATATAATACAATATTCCTATATTATATTGACGAAACACGTAAGGTTTGTAAGGTCAGAGATATTTGGCACTCGTTGCTTTCCGCCTACTCCGTTAGGGACCTGGCGTGATGGCATAATAATAAAAATAACAATATTCCTTAACCATCTTAAGATTCATTTTCACAACCAAACATACTCGGTAAAGTATTTCCACTTCCACATCTGTATTTATCTAAATAAGCCATTCCGATGGTACCTGTGAGCGAAGCGGGCGTACATTGTTTGACGGCATAAAAACGTGACGCTTTTGCTAATGGACAGGGTGGCCAACTGTGAATGTGAAAAATTGGGACACTACAGATCAAAAATGTATTAGACGCGACGCACGGATCAAACTGCAATCATACAGTCGTTAAGTTGTCCGACGAAGGATAGGACTTAAAACCCCGGGCGTATTAAAATTTTGATATAATATGTGCAATACTGGGTACTAAACTGACGGTTTTGTGTTGATATTAAATATCATAGTTAAATATGTGTTAATTTTGGTCTAAATATTAAGTAATAATAATTTTATTCCTATTGTATTTCTCAAATTTGTACGGCGTAAAAGGCATAATATGGATTCAACTAATAATTCTGTAAAATGTAGAAAAGTCACTGTACTAACAAGCATCTCATATCTCCGTAGTCTTTTAGGTTTTATTATAAAAGTAACTCGTGGTAATACAGACTGTAGTTACTAGACTAGACTTCAAATCATATGAGCATTGTTACTCCGGTGAGCGAAATTGAAACGCCTGAGGACGAAACGAGTCCTATATACCTACTCTTTGTTCGTAGACCAGTTGTGCAAACAGTATTAGCGTGCTTTTGAAATATTCACACCATCGCATCCCACAACTTAGCACGCTGACTGGCTCTCGCCCGCGGCTTTGCTCGCACTGTAATAGTTTTTTTTTTTATTAATTCCAAACCGACTAATTTTCATACAATTTCCTACCGCTGCTTTAACCCCCTTAGGCGTGGGACTTGTAAGATACCTTCCTTAGTGCTCACTTACGCTATGCTATAAAAGACTAATCTGCAATATTTCAGTCAGTCAGTCACCTTAATCTTTTATACATATACAAATTGTATTGAAACGCTCAGCAAATATTTTGCTTGAATAGGTTGCTTTTAAAACTGGAACAAATCCTGTTATAATCAAAACGCATGGTATCCCTATTGTTGTGCTTAAGAACTAGATAGTGCATTGCATTACTGTTCGCATCCAAACAAAAGGTGAAAGGAAAGTTTCTTTTGATAGGTTTTAATAGACATGCTGATTATACGTAACATCACGCCTGTAATCCCCTAAGGGGTAGGCAGAGGAGTGTAGTACACCCCCACATTTCACCAG
>DWDX01003954.1:0-12350 GCA_018245675.1 Agara michaeli
TTGTCAACAGCCTGGTAGTGGTACCTCGTGAAGCAATTGTGTTTAAGTTGAATAATTCAATAGATTAATTTATAATGTTAATTTGGCAGCCCTCCTGAATTAACGAATAAAATATGACAGCACCACTCGCTCTTCGCGAGGAGCTTTACCTTTATTATAACCACCCCCCCTGCCGCCGCCACTAAAACAATAAAAACACCTTTTAGTACACTGGGGCGGTCCGGGGGCACATTGAACTGGCGCGAAGACACTTAGATCCACCTTTATTGGTTAACCTTAGTCCAACAGTAGTCCTTTTTCCATAATGTTATACCTTTAAAAATCTAAGACAATTTGTTTGTGAACGTTTAGTATCACTATCGATTAGTTAAATATTTCTATCACACATGCACAGTGATAATAACACTCAGAATTGAAAGAGATCGAGTCTGATTGCCATGGGGTATGCTAAGTTTACGTAGAAGAAAAATGCCCTGGCAATGTTCTCTTAGGTCCTCATACTATTATTTTAATTTAGTGTTCCCTTACATCATGGCTATATACTGGATTTTTTTTTACGGGCAAAAATATAATAGACTAAACCTTATTTTAATGATAAATAATATCTCAATGAAAACTTATCTAAAAAGAATGAGTAAGTTTGAGATTCTCTTTTATATAATCACTTACAATTATAAAAGGCAATAAACAAAAAATAATAATACCAAAACTCCACAGTCAAATAATACTTTAAGGCTATTTTTAGAGATTGTATAGTTATAAATTTAAAAAAATGGAAAACCGGAAGCAAATAAAAAAATCCTTTAAAAAAGTTGTAACATTATTACCCTCGAGGAATTATTCTGCAGCTTCAACACCAAAATTCAGTTTCAGACAATGTCTAGTCCTAAGAAAATAAATCAAGTAACAACAAACATAATATACACAATATAACAAAGCTTACAATGTTAACAAGATTTTATTAATTCCCAAAAATGTTCAAAATTCCAGTAATTTGTTAGTACTTAAATATAAAATATAGTATTCTCAAATTATATGAATAACCAGTGTAAACGGACAAAGAGATATTATTTTTCTTTCGTTCAAATATCACATCTTTCCCTAATATGAGGATTAAAATAGCCTAAAAGACAATGTATACAAAAGAGAGAATATTGAACCACCAAGTCATATATGTTGCTGTCATTATGTTATTGAAAAATTTTCTCAACCAATATGAGGTAAAAAAAAAAACAGAATTACATAGATGTATTTATGCTATATAAGTTAAAAATTATTTTTGTGGCCTCTTCTGCTCGCGTTCAAGAGATGAAGAAAATTTTACCTGCAGGAATAGTCATTAGAATGTGCTCTGTACATACAGTCATCACATAAAAATATTATTCCCAATCATGGTTTAGCAAAGCTCTATACCAAATTTCTTCTGTATAACACAATACATATTAATGTCTTGTGTGGGCAAATATAAACTTCAGACACATCAAAAATTACAATCCGGTATCATAACCTTCCTTCAATTTGTACAAAAGCATTGAAGATCCAATAAATGAACAGGATGAATCAGGTTGGTCAACAGACAATCTTGCAGCTGATATATTCAAACACCTCAATATGTCCACCTTTTCCTTGCCAACGCCAATTCCTGTTATTAAGAATACCACTTCTAATACAAAGTTTGTCGGAGCATTCATTTCTGTTAGATGGTTATGCTGAAAATCTCCAGAATATTCTACTGGTATACTGGTACTACTCCAGAATATTATCTTAATGGTATCCAAGACTCCAGACTTCCAGACTCTGTGCTCGGGCGATATACAGTTCTGTTGCTCTTAAAACCACTAGTTTAAAAATCACATCAATGTAGAGCTTCCCTGCTACATTACATTATGCCATCAAAGTATTTTCTTGTTAATAAATTATTACTATTCTAGATTGTACATTACAGTTTTATTAAAAACTATTTGTTTTAGTTTGAATCAAAGTTCTATTTTAAATTACACTATTTTTTTTGTAACAGGTTGGATTTTTGAGACAAGCAAGGCACTGGATAACTAAGTCATCAGAGGTAGTAAGAACAGAATCTAATTTGACTTTAGATGTAGGGTTCATTTGTGGCAAGATGTAGGTGACTTAAATGGTTGGCAAGCACGTATAGCATACTAGTCTACATTATGTACAATTATGTAAGTTACATTAAAGATATATAAAATTGCAGTGATAACCTAGTGGTTTGAAATTCAGCCTCCTACCTACTCCAGGGGGTCTGGGTTCGATACTGACATGCACCTTTGATTTGTTATGTGAATTTTATAACTAAAATGTAAATATCACTTGCTATAATGGTGAAGGAAAACATAGTGAGGAAGCCTGCACACCTAAGGGATGTTACAAAGTATATAACATTTTCTGAGATGTGTGAAGTCTATCTGCATTTGGCCAGTGTGGTAGACTATGGCGTGAAACACTCTCACTATGAGAGGAGACCTGGTCCATTAGTGGACGAATAAAAGGGTCGTAGGAACATATAAGATACATTATTATGAAATCAATATCATATTTTATAATCATGACAGTTAAAACATACATTGTATGGAGAATATAGTAAATGGTACATCTTATAAATATTTAGCAGTTCCAAATCTTAGCTTCTCATGAATCACAATGGTATAATAGAATTAGTCAGAATCTCAAAGAATGATAGATGTGTAAAAGGGAATGTAACACAAGATACAAGCATACATACATGACATGTACAAGATGCATTTTGAGGTCTTAGAAGACTAGTCAAATGATTTGTCTCTTTATTTCATAAAATAGAGATATGTGTAGACTGCATATAAATCTTTATAAATACAGGAGTAAAACCCTTGTCAAATTATTTTAATTTTTACTCTAAGTATAACAAAAAGACATTTCACCAAACTGTTGATAATATATAACTATGTTGATATAATGACACTTCAAAATCGAATTATCACTAAAAAATATTCTAATTATTATGTAAATACAGTGTAAACTCTTTATAACGTCATTTGTTATAATGAAAAACTTTCTATAACATAGAAATTAGCCCAATTTGGTTGCTTGACCATAAAATCCATACATAAAGTCACTCTTTATACCTGTTTTCTATTATGAATAAATATTTTCATATTTAGACATCAACAACACATTGAACAGTGTAATTGTTGTTATAATCGGCTAATAAAACTAATCTTTCGAGGTGCAGAAATTTCTAACGAAGACACCTGAGGTCATAAGCAACTGACTCGTTTTTGTTATTATTAATTACCTGAACGCATTAAGAAAATACAAAACAAATATTGGCATAGCAAAACATGTCAGGCAAAGTTAATAGAATATACGTGTTTAACATAATTTACATATTGATAGTAATAACATTAGAAATTATTGTAATTGGTTAATTATTTTGGTTAATTTTTTCTCTTCCCTCCATATCACGAAAACTCTTTACAACGCAAAAAATGCTAGGTCCCTTAGAGTTTGTTATAAAGAGTTTACACTGTAATTACAAATGGGTTTACAAAGTCAAGATTGTGACAAAGTGGTATAAATTGCAATCCAGATATTTTTAGAATGACTTAGTCATATTAAGATGCAGATGGGCTTTAATCATTTATTAATGACAAATGTTTGAATTTCAGACATCAACCTATTATTTCATGACAAAACTATTTTACATTAATGTCACACTTTGAGAAAGAGAATTTTTTGATCAAACAACAAAATACACATAATACATCTTGGGTTGTCAGAAGTTTGTCTTTAGGCAAACATGTTTCACTTTTTGTG
Organism: Agara michaeli; assembly: GCA_018245675.1. Lineage (NCBI taxonomy): Eukaryota > Metazoa > Arthropoda > Insecta > Lepidoptera > Hesperiidae > Agara > Agara michaeli. The sequence goes on from DWDX01003954.1 coordinate 3,814, forward strand.
TTTGTCAGATACAATATTAATTTGTTTGTTTGTTTGTCTTGTCTAATTGTGTATAGTGTTGCACACGCTAAGCCTTGCCTCGCCTCAGCTTTAAACAGCATTAAAAACAAATGCACAACATCTTCAGACCTGTTTTGGTTTATAAATAATATCCCACTCTAAGCAAAAAATATTGACTGATAAAGAAGACTCCAGTTTTTGTGTTTAAAAATCTGACAACCCTATGTACAATGCAGTCATTCTATTATAAGGGGGAGGAAGAATGGAAATGGTTATGAAAATACTATCAGTGATTCAAGTGATTAGACTTATACTGACACCTCAATATGTTGACCCAAACTAAACTATTCATTATATATTACTGCCTAAGTCATGTTGTTAGAAAAAACATAAAAAATTTAGCTTCAAAATTATTTACTCACCCATATCCTCCTTCTCTATTTCCCCCGTCTCTATTGTAGCCAGATCGGTCTCCACCTCCGCCTCCATAACCTCCCCTATCGCCACTGGAGTAGTTGCCCCCACGGTCACCTCCGTAGTTGGACCCGCCACCACCGCGATCACTGCCTCCATAGTTACCACCCCCACGATCTCCACTCATGTTATAGTTGTTGCCACTGCTTCCACGGTCATAACCTCCACTACCACCATATCCAGAACCATAGCTTTGGCCATAATTATTTCCAGATTGGTTGCCACCATATCCACTACCATTATTGCCTGTTGAAAAATCACTTATGAAATATAAAATGATACATGAATGAATACTTCTCTGCAGTATTTTTTAAAAATCTGTGTCAATCAAATCTTTAATCAAATACAATGATTTTCATAGAAAAAAAAGCAGGTGATAACAGGCAAAATAAAAAATTGAACTCAGTTTTAAATCGTTGACATCACATTTTTGAATATCATTTAACACTTTTGGATCACTATACAATGTCTTGCTTTTATAGCTAGTTACATATAGAACATGAATTGTGATACAATTACATTAGAGTTTGGGAATTAAATAGTCTATACAAGATTTAAACTAAGCTAGTAACTTATTCATTGATCTATAAAAACAAATCTAGATCAACCACCTACATATATTGCAAACTTATTAGAGACTGACAAATGGCGTCTTTCTAAGTTCCTGGCTACAAAACAAGTGACAAAATTGTACTAGCCTATACTGCGAAAATAAGCGACAGCACGAGCATGAAACTGCATTAAATTACGGGTGTAATAGGTATTCTATAACTTAATCTGTTAATGCGACGTACATCATTTAAAAAATAAATTAGTAGATTGAAGTTACCGCCAGAGCTTTGTTGATTCCATTCTGAAGCCTGGTTCTGACCACCATAACCGCTTTGATTGTAGGAGCCTTGCTGTCCACCACTGTAACTGTTATCGTTTGTGCCCAAAGCTGGAGGCGGCATTGAATATTGAGCGGAATAACCTCCGCCACTATAATCACCAGAAGAATAAGCTAAAATAAAGCAATATCGTTAGAAACCAATATATACAAATAGAATAATCCTTGTATATTGAGTATTACGTACGATCCCCCATTATGTGGAACGAAGAACGATACTAATCCAGCTTTAAGTGAATATAATTCGAAAGTATTGAGGTTACAAAAACTAACAAGCACGCTTAAAGTAACTGTACTGTAATGGCGGATGTTGCCTTCATGCCATCTATCTAACGCCGGATTCATACCGCTTGAGGCGTCGTGCCCATAGATAGAGTAATAGTCTATGGTTAACACATTTGAATCAACTACGAAATGGAATACTAATGTAGTTGAAATAATTAATATAAAGCCACAAAACAAATAATTTAAATAGCATGGCGTTGAAAAAATTAATTGTGCAGGCATCAAAAGTGAACCTTCTTGTTTATGTTTACTATGATAAGTAATAACACCGGCGGCTCCACACGTTGTCCTAACGCTACAGTTCGAACGTGTGAATGTATAAAAAATGCATTTTAAAAAAGTACAAAAAAACACGCTTTTGTTGCAATTTAAACTAAGAAGCACAAAATAATAATTTCAGAAACAATACAAATGTAAAAAGCGTGGGGTGCACATGAACAAATAATATTAACAATAATAATTACTGGGACAGTTCCACGCACGGCTGATTCCAAATTATATTATGGTAACAGTATAATACTTATCTATATAATTGTATGTACAAATGAAAAAGTTTTAGAATTTTCAGGCACTATTGTAAAAGTACTTTAAGCAAGCAATTTTGATTTCTGTATCTAATCGGATATCTGCACTTTAGCTCTGACGGGACAGAACTAATCATAATAGTCAATGTGTATTATTATTATTATATCATCATGCCAAGTCCCTAACAGGGTAGACTAGAAAGCACCGAGTGCCAAATATCTGTGTATGCCTTACAAAATTAACTGACCAACGTTGTGGAGAATGTGTGGAGCCGACTTAATTCAATCTCCATTTTAAATCTTACATTTACTACATTTGATAAAAATTCACGAAACATAGTTAACATCGTGTTTTCGTTACAAAAACTATATTTTTTTAAAATATTTCACATTTCATTTTTTTTACATTAATGCCATCTGTTGACAATTGTTAACAAGTTGTTTTACCTGAAACAAAAGTTGTCAGATTTTCAAATTAATGATTCAAATTCGTTCATGTATAAAAAAGATTAACGCTTATATTCTTTGATATTACAAAAATTCTCCACAAAAAATAAGGATAGTTACGTTAAAAAAGGAAATGTCTTTAAATACCGTGTACTATTACTATTCCACCACCATATTACTTCATATCGGAATATCAGGATAAAAAATCCTTTATTCGTTCCCAGACTTCAAACTATCCCCATATCAAATTTTATCCCAGTCGTTCAAGGAGATCGGCATGGGTAATCTCCTCGCGTGATCGCGATCTCAGGGCTTGCAACGCTACCGGTGTTGGCAACGTCCATAGGCGATGATAACCATTTACGATCAGGTAACCCGTTTGCCTGTTTGTCAGGTCGTTGGAAAAAAATAAATTTACCCCATCAGCAAACAAGTTTCGCTACAATAACATTCGTTGTCGAAGCAAGTGTTCATCATAAAAATTAAAAATCAAAAGCATTTTATTCAGTTAAACTTTATTTAATTATGAAATCAGGCTTACAATTAGAATGCTTTCAGCAATTATGAAATTGCGTCAAAACTAGCAAATGTCAATGCATCTTAATATCGACAGCACAACTACCTATTTTAGGTATTTAATTGTAGTTCTTGTTTGGGCATTGGAACCACAATTGATATATTAAGGTGTTAAAAGGTTATTAGGTGTATATATTATTTGAATAAAATATATACACAAAGATTATTTATTAAGATAGTATGCTTGATGAATGAGTCCACGGATTTATTTATATAATCTTTCTACACTGATACTTGATGGGGTATTTTTAAACATATGTAAACACTAGCTTAAACTGCTGCTTCCATGCTACTGTGCTTCGATTTTTGATAGATCTTGTTAGAAGTTACTGAACAACACTTTGTGAAAAGTGGATATATCTGGCTCTACATTCGAGCTGGTGCTGTATAAAGTCGGATGGCTACTGCTCCTGAAATCAGAAATATTACTTTGCATATTTTTATTTAACACAAACTGTGACACATGGCTTCGCCTGCATGGTCAAATTAATTCATAGTGTTAATTTTTTATTTTTATAATAATAATTGGGACAATTCCACACACAGCTACCTGGTTTCAAATAAGACAAATGAATGCTTTTATTATGATATCCGGACAGCTGATGAACATACAATATAATACTCTTATAAATATTTTTACTACATCTAGACACAGAACAAACAAATGTGCGCCATCAAATAAATGTTTATCCTGGGTGGCAATCGAATCCACGACCAGCCGTACCATCACACACCTCATAATATTAGTAGTATCCACACAGACGACTGAGGTATCTGCAGGGTGGGTTCATCAATGCTCAACGCAGGCACCAGACAACAGACCTACACACTGTGTAGCTAATTTTGAGTAGATCTGAGTGTAGTTATGGTGCGTGTGACACATACTACTACTACTACTACTACATACTTGTAACTGGACCATACACAATGTTTTCTTGAGCAGCACACCAAGTAATGAAAACCGAATGAATGACTCTTGGACTTTTTGTTTTAATTGATGCTTGCTGTTGCTCCTAGTGGTCTCTACAACTTCACCCAGCTTTTGTGAGGTATCAGAGTGGGTCGGCCTAAATTGGGAGAGTGGGGTCGTGCAGGTGTCCCGTACGCTTGCCATGCAGTGCGTGGGTTGGCTACCTTACCGGCGAGATCGATGTGCCGGATTATTGAGGATTGTTTAGGAGAGTGATGGGTATCCGGAGTGGTTTTGTTTGCTAGTGTAATGTTGTCATCATTCATGCAGTCACAGCATTTGGCACTGTTAGAAAGCTTGTCCATGTTCACCATAACAAACGAGGTATAATGTAACTAGTGCATGAAATTACTTGTTAGTACAATTTTATTATATACTAACTTTGGTGTTGTTGTACGTGGAGTAACAAGAAGACAATTCATGGGCTGCCCATCTAGCTGTCGATTATGATATAAATCAACGGCTCTTTGAGCATCTTCCAGGCTTTTATAGAGAACTTCTGCAGTCCCTGGTCGAACCAAACGTGATTCAAGCATACCACCAACATCGCCAAATAGTTCCTAAAAATAAAAGCTTGTAATAGAATGATTCATGAAAAAAATAATGAATGATTGAAATTGATTTAAATACCTTAATTCCTTCAATGGTAGAAATATGTCAATAATTTCTTTAATATCAAAACTAAACAATTTTTCTATTCTATTGCTTCTGGCTTTTCCTTTCATTATTATCTGAATCAGTAATGTTTACTATTTCATATTTCTAGAGTGGTTAAATTAATTTTTATAACCAAATTTCACCCCACAAAACAAGATACAAAGTGATATTGTTCTCTTGTGTGAGGCGTGCAATATTGTTGATGATGCATATTTACCAGTTAATGATAAGAGTTTATTTGTCATAAACAGACTTTAAACATGATATACAACATCAATATGAATTATAAATATACTTATACAGAAAACAGTTTAGAACAATTGGAGTATGTACAAACCTCAATATCTCCTCCAGTAACTGTGTTGCGCAAATTACTGACAATAATTCTATATTCCAAGACTGGCTTTTCTGTTTTGTCAACTTTTTCTTCATTTCTCAAAGCAGCCATCGGTCTTTTCTTAAGAATAGATGCTGGCCGAGGTGGACTTTTTTCTTTTGCAAAAATTGCAGATCTGTCATATAATTACATAATAAATTTATAAATGTATCTCTTACGAACCCATTTACTGTTCCACTGTTGAAGACAAATTTCATTTCAAAATGAAATGGATATAAGACCACATTCAAACACAATGACCATGAGTGAGTAGGCAGGCTTTACACGATTTACAGTTCATAAACAATCTTTACCTGTTGACAATTCCACTTCTATTTTGATTATCATTATTGCGAGCAGTAATTTTAAGCTGAAGACTAGCATGGCGGTAGGATGGTGCTATTTTTGGTGGTGCATAATCCTCTTCCATTGGATCATCTAATATCTGTAGATCGTTTTCAACAGTTCTGACTATAGGTTTGATAGGTGGTATACTGCCTGAAAAATCAAGAGCACAGTTTCAGCTCTGTTTTCAGATACACTTACATTTAATTGTTTACAATAACACACAAAAGATAACAGCATGTATTCACCTGATAGCGATCTATTCTCCAGAAATCCCTTTTTGACACTGATTTGACTTCTGTTACCAAATTTTGGAGCATTTGTATATTGCGATGTGACTTGTCTTGAAGAGTCAATAAAAACTATAAGAAAAAGGCGTATAATTAAAGGATGATTATTAAGAGCAGTCTAGCTGCACTCTCACTACACTTTGCTTTATTAGTGGGCATGCACTTTGGTATATTATATGGCCTATTTCTATTCTCTACTTGACATTCTATATTTCTACATATAATATAAATTATAATAAGCATTATATTCATATTATTATTGTTGTCTTTGAAACTGTTCCAGTGTTTGTGCCAGAAACTCAGCCCTTATCGATTATTTGTATTTGATGCTGTCTTAAGAGAGCGAAAGTCATAATAGGATGGAATTTTCGAAAGACATAACCTTATTTTATTTTACCTCTCGTTTCTTTTTGCGGAATCCTCATATGTTTCCCGCGATTTTTCGTTGATGTTCCAGGTTGGTTTATTTGCTAAAATAGGTAAAAATTTAATTAACGTAAATAACTCTCTTACTACCAGGCTGATTGTTGATAAGATCGAGGGTCCAGCAATAAAATAATTAACAGGCATCTCTATTATTTATAAATAGGGTAGATATAAAAATTGTATCGTGTATCGTGATCGTAAAGCGAGCTACCAATCCTGAACTGGCAACCACGACCACTTTGGCAAGAGTGTAACGACAAGGAAGAAGAATAAAAATTGATCAAAAAATATGAAATAGTACATTAAATTCGATAAAACATTATCTATTGGTTTTCTTCTAACTCTGTTCAGTGAAACAACCCTAATGCTATTCATTCATAATACACCCATACATATAACACATTTATATATAAATAATAATAAATAAATAAACACAACTGTGGGTTATTAGATTAACTGTGTACAATTTATACAAAGTTATGATTAACCAATGCTTGAAAATTTGAGGACAATAATCCTTTTATTAATTGCTTCATGTCCGATAATTAACACAACACACATGAACAATAATTATTATGATGATAGACAGACAGACAGACACCATTGACTTGCATAGTGCTACATTTACTTTTTCCTGCTTGCTCATTTGCTACTCTCTTCACAAACAATTGAAATAAAGAGTATGATTGAATACATTGACTTGAAAAAAACTGACTCTGTTTGCCCTCAGTTGTTGTAACTTCAGACGAGCATCCTTTTGCTTTGCAAGATCGGCCAAAATCTCCCGTGCGTCTGATATCTGGGTTCGCTTTTTAGAAATAATTTTTTGCCTAGCATCAACAACTTTATTTGGTTGTTTCGGTTTTTTGTATACATTTCTGTAAAAAAGTGTATTATTATTAAAACACAATGCAGTTCATTGTGATGTAAAGTATGGAGAGTTACTAAAGATATAAATCATCATTTTTAACAATTAGTCCTATTTTTTTATTTGCATTGTTAAATTCATTTTTCATATTTGCATTATACATGCATTATTTACATTATGTAAAAGGTAAAAGGCAGCAAGTGGTAAAGTGCATTTACATAACTTTAGGGAAGGTACAAAAATGCTACAGAAACTATAAGCAAAATAAGTTGAAATCCAAAACAACTGCAGCAATTCATTACATTTATGTTAACACTGTGCTCATATTACAAGTAATCGATAATACTTCAAAATGTAATTGGTTAAATAAACCCCCTTATGTGTATGAATAGACTAATAAAAGGAACTAATTCAATGAACATGAAATGTAGGAAAACCACACACTTTCCTATGTATAAAAAATAACATTATACTATGTACAACATTGGTTATTCAGAAAATTAAAACATTTTGTATATTGTAAATCACTATTTATCCTGATAATATCTGACAACAATACTCCTTGTTTATTCCAATGTAAGCTTACACCTTTGAATTTTGTTAAAATAATAACATACAAAAATTATTTATTCTGATGAGGGGACAATTTGTAATTTACTAATTGTAACATATTTACAACCTTAAAAGTTTTATATTTACCTGGATATATTTTGTTTTTTATTTTTATTAATAATGTCTTCTAGACTCATTTCCATAAAAGTAGCCATTCGATGCTCGAAAACGTATTTATCAAATATAAAGGCTTCGATGGCAAAAATCGTAAGCTGCGTTTATTTAATAATGAAATTATGTTTCAAGTGTAAGGCTCCGTGCTAATAACCTGAAATCAAAGTATATTTTGAATTAATGTCCTGCTATTACTATAAATATTGTGTAAATGTGTACACCAACTCTACGGTCTTGTTCAATCTTTTCTATATTTGACAGTTAACTTTTGTTATTGATTTGATTCTTGCAGTTCAACTCGGCTAAGATTATACATAGTATACTGCTTTATAAAAAAAAATATTACGTATTAATTATGAATACGTGAATGCAGAATTCAGGTACAAAATAAGATGAAAATATATAGATTAAATTATAGAGCGAAAACGTCACTTTAAACTAATGAATTTATTATATTCAAATAATTTAGTACTAGTAGAAAGAGTTCTTTCTAATTATTTTTGGAGTTCAGTAGACCAAAATAGTTATTTAGGATTAAATTTATTTATTTGTAGTGATTCTCGCTATAAATATGTTTTTTAATGCTCAAGGTGAATTACGTTAGAAATATCTTAATATATATAAATCTCGTGTCACAATGTTTGTCCTCAATGGACTCCTAAACCACTTAACCGATTATAATAA
>DWDX01003955.1:0-12349 GCA_018245675.1 Agara michaeli
TATTCCATTGTGGGACTTAACGTAACTGGTGTAATGTGGGGGAGTACTAAGTGTAGTACTCCCCCACAAGGGGTAGGCAGAGGAGTGCCTCTGCCTACCCCTTAGGGGATTACAGGCGTGATGTTACGCAACATATATTAAATACGAATATGTTCAGTTGTAGGGAAATGTATAGATTTTTTCTTATGACTCTCTATGTATAGTCTTTCTATGTATAGTTTGTTTAAAAGAATTCAGTGCTTGATCGATAACTTAGCCTACTACAATTCAGTAAGTAGGTATACATATATTTTATAACATACTGTAATATGTGCAGGTTCCTTCAAGACGTTTTCCTTCACCTTTAGTAAGCGATATTTAAATTTAACCCTCGGAGTGGGATACTGAAATTGAATCGACTAGGCTGTCACTGCTTATTGTAATTATTATTACTTAGTATTTCTTAGAACAAATAGTGACAAACACGTTCAATCCTATACACGTTTGAACATTAAACATCTGTATAACCAATCTTTTTTATTTCTTCTTTTGTTACTTACATTGTAATAAAACATACTGAACTTGACCTTTATAGCTTTTGTGATAGCTGTGCAAAGCCAAGAGGACTCATTATGCGATAGAATAAATGGATTATTGTACTGAATTAAAATTTATATCTGTGCTTGATATAGCATTCAGTTGGCAGGGATAATTGTGTAAGAGTTACGAAAACGAAGGCCGAGGTACTATGTAGTTCCGTTCTTCGCAGTCCACATAGAGAGACATAAAAAACAGTTAGTTAGTGGAGTTTACACAAACATTGGGCTTGTTAACTGTAACTTGTTAATTTTGCAGCCCGCGCTGTTTGTCACAATTGCAACATCGGCGGGTGTGTTATACATACACATGTCGTCGCTCGTTCCTCGTTACTTTTAAAATAAAACGTTGGTGTACGTAATTAAAATAACTTATCGCGACTTCTCGACCGTTTCAGTATACGTGTAGGAATATAGATATAATATTATGAGTACTTAGAATGCCATTGAGTTTCATGTTTTCGGTTTTTTATATCTTGTTTCTTTGCATAATACACAGAAAAAACTAACCAGAACTTAAACAACTTCCCAATAATGCCTAGGCCTTCCTGATATCCTAATAATGCACCATAATACACGTTTTTTATACACGGGCAATTTATTTGATTAAACAGAAACTAGTACTAAAACCAGTTCAAAATTGAGATGCTAAAATCCTAGCAAGTAGTTATGTAAAAGCGTGTCATTATGACCATCGACTTCGTTCCATTTCTAGTGACAGGCCTCCGCTGCTTATAAGATTGAGGGTATAGTATACTATATTGGCCTAGTGTAAGATGGGAAAGTTTACAAAATTTATGCTGAATTCTATGCAATGAGTAAGCATGTGATATTTTGTCTTAAAAACATAACTTTGTAAAGTTAGATCTCCAATGTGAGATCTGAACTACAAAACAGACGGCTACAAAATAACATATTTATCCAAAACTAGAATATAATTCCAAAAGCTAATATCACTTTACATAGTGTGTGTATTCATTTTCATTGAAGTAAATCTAAAATAAGCAGCTCTTATGATTGTATAAAGACGAACGACTTTCAGCCTGAAAATGTGTAACAATATTACATGTACTTCACAATGAAACTAACAGGGTATATTCGGCGACTAAAACTATACGGAAGTGCATCCATACTGCTGAAACAACTCTTTTGGCAAGAATATCAGTTGTGTGTTCCCTATGTCACACATACCTACATAGAAACAAAACAATAAAAGTGAACACGTCACTGAGCCAATTTTGTACACAGTAATGCTTAAATAAATAGGTGTAATTATGTATTTTTCCGGTATCGATATCGGTGCAAATAGTTGTGCGGATCTCCAGATATTAAGTGGTTTTATGCTCGATCATCTGAAATCATGTCATTACGTATGCCAATCCATAAAGCAGTGATCCCTAAAATTACAACTTTATTGGAGGTGTGGACTTGGTATACAATTAACCTTGAACTCAAGCACAGCTTACGTAAATGATGTACCTACATATTTAATTTTGTTGTTTTCAAGAAAGAAGCGCAATCAACATTAAAAAAAATTAAATAAATTGCTTAAGTGCAATCTCAATAGAACCTGATATTTCATAAGGAAACTAAAAAATCTTTGTAGCGTAGTTCATGATGTTATTGGTTGGTGTTGCTCACACGTGTGTGAAATTGTGTAGTAAATGAACCTTATACTGCATAGGCCGTGTGAGCTAAATCTACTTGATTTATACGTATGCCTGTAGCATTTAATTCGAATCGACAATCAAGTGATCTGCAGTATTAGCGGACGAGTTTAATTATGATTATTTAACGAACATTTACTATTAACCAACTGAATAACAACTGTTTACTGAACTGTGATCAATAGTTTGGGCGAGGCACAAGTCCAACAGTGGACGTCTATCTACTAAAATGATGATAATCATGATCACTACTGCTAAGTCGATCCATTAATATACTCCCCTTGTAAGTATAAAAGCGAAATTAATTTGCTTGTGAGTGATTTGACTGACAATCCGATAACTATGTATTTGACGACTTCGTAAGGTAATCCAACCGGCCATGCAGCATCTTAAAAAAATATTTTAAGAAATAGATAACTGCAGAAGTATATATAGAACATAAATATTCTCTGTATCCCTTTTATTTTTGAGCGTTGAAATTTTTTCAGCATTTTCAAAAAAACCAGCAGAGTATCTTAAATTCAACGTGTTTCGGTTTTGCGTAAAACTGGGAGTCATAGGATAGTGTCGTAATCGAATCGCCGTTGACTGGAAGAGTACCGTGTCCGACAATTAGAGGAGCAAAATGCAATTTTCCAATAGAGACAGGTACCAGAAAATATAAATTAAACGCGTCAACTACCTCTTGTAATTTCTCGCTCGATCCTATGTCGATTGAGTCGTTCATGCAAACTGGAAGTCGCCAAGTGGAATCACCGATAAAGAAATATCTAAGCTGAACGTATAGTTACATTTTTAATAACCTAATTTGTCATCCCCTAACTTAAAAAACGGTGATTAGGGACGTATTTATTTGTTGCCTACGTTATTATAGCGTCAAATGATGTTAATTGTAAATCTAGGATACAAAATAATAATAACGACATTTTTTTTAATATATTTATATGGAAAATAAACACTGAATACAATTATGACTACACTATTACATGTCGTTAACATCATTCGACAAACGAATCGTTCTCTAAACTGTCATATACAAAATTAATGCAAAAAAATTAAAACAGCACAGAATTCAAATCAAATTACTAATTAAGTTTCACATTTCGTTCCGTCAGCTTACATTGCTTAATAAAACCAGAAACGCAGCTAGAAAGTCATTAACTACGCTTTAGCTTTAAAAAGAACATTTACTGAGGAGTTTTCGTTTCATTTGAAGCCTAGAAGAGGTTGCTTATACATTCACATTTCCTACGCGTTGTAAAGAGCCCTAGCGGAAACCCATAGAAAATATTATTTTTATCTCAATAATAACCCGGTTAAAGTGACCTACATAAATCCATACCCATACCGTAATTAAAAGATTCACTGTAAAAAAGATTCTATATATTCACAGGGCGCAAAGTATAGTTGTTTTTATTGATCTGTTTCATCTTTTCCGGCTAAATGCGTTTCCCAGTCTATCACAGCTGCCATTGTGTGCAATACGTACGGTTGCATCGTGAACTTTGCATCTGTGTGAGTGCCACGTGTAAGCTCGGTCGACCTCTCGCCATCGCTGCGCCCCTAGTATCTCACTCTCTGCGCTGTAAACGATCTTGTTTGCGAGGAACTTTGGAGCGGAAAATTTGTCTCATGGTGACTGGGGTGGATGAAAATACATATAAATCGATTATTTTTGATTCAGACTGCCAAATGTAATTTTATAAAGTCAGTTATAGTAAAACTGAAAGACCTTCAAATACATTTGTGCCTTACTTAACCTATGTTTCTAGTGATCAACGAATTATCTTTATTAATTTTTGTTATTCGTAGTATGTTACACTTACTGTTAAGACCCCATTGAATTGCGCATAATTTTATTTCAATGGCTAGAATAAAAAAATTAATGAGCAATTACGTGGAGGCGCCATACACGCAGCAAACGTTATTAGAATGTGTTGAAATCGATGAAGTAAATAGATTCGATTGCATACGTGCATATGTAGTGTACAGTGCAATCAAGCCTATTCACGTGCGACCGTGAACCGACGTAACACGTGCAAGCTGTAAAACAAACCAAACTAATGTACCTCCGCTCGCTACGGTGTGCTACGCCGAGCTACGGACCAGCACCCTCACTTAGAGCTATTTTCATATAACCGCTGCGTTGTCGTCCTTTATCGGCCCTTCTCTACTCTGTGAGTAAACTTCATTAGAAAGTAAAGCTGCACAAGGTATCTCGATAACCTACATATGTACCGTTAACTTTATCAGGTTTAATACGAAATCTACTAACCGCTTAAAGATTTTGTTTTTTAGTTGATACAAGCTGGCATTTGTCCAAATAAATTACCGAATTAAATAGTGTATAAAAAAGTAAAACGTAAATATTTGACAATATACAGTATCTACTTATTACAGATCATTTATGAAATGTATTACGCAAGGAATGGCAAGAAGTTGTTGATCGCTCTATGAACTTTGTTTATTCTGTTAATAATACAAGTTTTAAAATACGAAGAAATGTATCCGATAGATCAGTTATAACATTATCAAGCTTTCCTGAACTTAACTTATTCTATATAGGTTCTGAGATCCCACCTTAATGCTAATAAAGCGACACAACTCACTGACTGTCCCTTGGCCCTAGTAGTTATATCTATACACGAAATAAAATATCCTATTAAAATTTATCGCGTGTAACAGACAATTTTGCCGTCCGCAGTGTTAATAATGGGTGACCTATAAGAGTAGATATACAGTACTGTGAATATTCAAGTATAAATAAATTATGCATGAGGTTACAACACAGCTGCACGTTATGTAATAGTCACTGAAACAGCCTATTCTAAGAAATGTCATATGAAGAACGACACGTGTGACTACAGTTGTGACCGACAAAGCGACAAAAAGTGATATACATAGTTTGAACTTTTACTGGGCTATATGATTATGTCCAGCAATGTTAATATTATTTACAAATATTTATTTAAAAAGCTTGAAAAAATGTCAGCGTATACGCGCGATTCTTAAAAAAATTGTTACCGTACAACCACGTAAGCATATAATAGTTGTGTATAGAAAACAATAGAGAAATGGCTAGTTTGAGGTGCAACATTAATAAGTCTCCGAAAATATCTATGATATAGATAACCTAAGATATGACTATGATACAAAAAAATATATGTAATTACATTTGTTTTGTTATATAATTATATTAACTTGTTTTATTAGAAAATAGTTGTATAAGAAACAAGTAATGCCAGATTATACATGTTAGGTGTATCTATCTAATAAAACGGTCTATAATAGTTATTACATAAACTCTCTTTGTCTAGTTAAACATAAATAGGGTTGCTCCGTAAAGGAAATATTCAAGTGAGCGATTTTAATAATACAACAACTTTATTAAATGTTTTCTTGTACATAGTACCTGTACCTGTTTGTTAAGCTGGAATAGAAAGTTGAGCGGCTCTTAGTCTGCAGATATTTACGTTTGTTTTGTTAAATGCAGTATGGTGACCTGTGGTTTACTCCCGATTTAATTTTACATGCACCCCAAAATATGATTTTACGTTGATGAATTAAATGCGGATTTAACCATCCACATTGTATTTCCAGTTCAATGAAGGTGTGAACCCTCTGGTTGATTTCTTGAATCGCCGCCAAAGTGCCCGTTCTACATAGTGAATAAAACATTACATATATTTTTTACACAAAGCCGACAAATTCCGCTCGATAGCCACCGCGTGTTTGCAATACATTTATATTTTATCTACAACGCAACACATATTCATTGCAAATAGATCTAAACGAACTTAGTCCGGGAGTAATGTGAGGGCCAAACTAAAACTTTTTATACGTTTGTTAATACTTCCATAAACTTGCAACGACAGTGGTTTCTTTTATATATGTATAACAATACTAGTGGTTGTACTCCAAAAACTCGTAGGAAAGTGCAATGAAAGTGACTAACTCATTAATTCATCGACTTTAATTTTTTAAAATCCCAATTCCAAACGTAAATAAAGGGTAAGTAGTGTCAAAAGCACATGTTGTGTACCTAACTCTAATTTATTAATTTACGTAATTCATTACGTCTGTTTATGTGAAATTCACTTTCGTGTTTTGATAATACAGCTTACTTCCGATAGATAGTTATTAGACATCTGTATGAAAGTAAAACAAAAACACAAGTCCTTTACTATTTTCCAATGAATTCGTTTTTCAAGACCGTTTGTTTGCTTCCATTTTAAAACATTTTTCTATCATTAAAAAACCTTGAGTTTGTTTTTATATCTCACAATAGGCTCACCACCTATTCCATTGTGGGACTTAAACTTAACGGATGAAATGTAGGGGTGTACTACACTCCTCTGCCTACCCCGTAGGGGATTACAGGCGTGACGTGACAATTCAATATCTGTATTTGAACATTTTAACCTGTTACGTTGTAAATAACTCTTTAGCGAAAAATATCAACAACAACAGTAATTCAAATGTGAATTAGCAAGCATTTGCCAATTGTATTGGCCAGTATCAGTTTATTGTAATAAGCCTATTGCTGTATCGTTTCTATATGAAAAAGAATCTAGGCAATGTTGTATGACGTCATTATCACCACCCAATAATTTAACTGTAACAGCCAGGTTTCAATATGAATGTTTCCGTGCTCTGAAAGCATTTGATGATAATCATCACTGATAACACTTGCCAACCCTTGTCGGATGCTCGCGAATATTGAAATAGCCCGAATCATAAGTTATAAATAAATTGAAGTTGCACATAAATATTTCTTAACTGACTATAACCTTAACTTCCGTCAAACTGCACAGCAGTAATGTGATGGAATATTCCCTTCAAAAATAGTTTGAGAAAGCTGCCCGTCTATAAATCGACGCATTTCTAAATCGTGCCATAAGAAATAAAATTCCATTTCTTTCCATAAAGTCCTACGCACACTGGAATTTTTAGTCGCGCGAATTTTATCGCCCAGTTAAATACTATGAAGACATATGAGAGTACGTTCAGTGTGACAACGCAACATATTATAGTGTCAGCTACTCCAATTGACGCAATTATCACTAGGCAACTTTATGATACTCAACCAACAGACGCAACCTCTTTGAAATCCATTTCAGGGCGGAATGAGTACTTTTAGCCGCTTGTAGTGGGCAAATGTTGGGCAACAATAGGCGACAGTAACAAAAATAACGATGACAAAAGGGTGCAATAGGCACAAGCCTTTATAGAAACTCCACTTTAAATATAATCTAGTTACCTTTTATAACTTTCCGAGATAATAATTATCTCGGAAATGCCTGCAATTATATTATAAATTAAAAAAAGTAAAAATGGTAAATAAGGTAGGATAATTATGTATTATTCCAGAATACATTTTCGCACTATTAACAGTATTCGTGGTAAAAACGCTACTGTGGATTACAACTCATAACCTATGCATATACTCGTATAACACGATCATTAATGAACGGGGAATACAGATATGATATTTTAAACTGTATGGTCCTTACATCAATTGATGTAACTTTTTTATATCTCGTATACCTAGCGCAGTTATCTATTCAGACTGGCCCCGAGATCGAGTGGTTAGAGACCCTGACTGCAAAACCGGGGGTCGTGGGTTCGATTCCCACCCAGAACAAACATTTGTGTGATGGGCATATTTGTTTGTTCTTTGTCTGAGCGTAATAAAAATAGCTATATAAGTATTATATAGTAAGTATAGGTATATGTATGTTTATCAACTGTCCGATTACCATAACACAGGCATTGAATTGCCTAATTTGGAATCAGATAGTCCTGTGTGGAATTGCCCTCGGTTATTATTATTATTATTCAATTCTGTTACTGTGTTACTGACTTTAAAAATCAAGATTCAAATTGTTAATAAACGCTGTCAGCCAGTTGAACGCGTTGCTAAATCACTTAACTCGTACACTTCATATTTTGTCCACGCGTTCACGGAGACGTAGTTGCAGCTAGATATAATATATTATGCCGAATGCTCATAGCCACATATTTTTCACTAACACTTTGATCCAAAAAACGTGTTACTGTGGGTATATTAGTATAAGCATAGCTACAAAGATACCAAATTCCAATTAGTTACTTGGCCAATATTTATATATGACACATTTATACATGACATATGTATCTACTAAAAATAACATGAAAATTTTAAAAATTACCTTCTCATTGAGTAATTAAAATACTTTTTCAACAGTGAAATAAATAATACCGTCAGGATTTGGAAGGGTTCTTTTTAGTCGGTTGCAGCATTAGACAATTTTTTTTATTTAGGATTAATTATACATAGGTACTTTTCATTCCTCACAAGAAGCACGATAATGTAATGAGCTCTACGTATTTTAGAATGCAATTGTAATGTAAAATCGGATCATTTACACGCAAATTGCAATATGATGTTCACACTTCTATCGTGCAGATATAAAACTACATATAAAAATAAGTTAGACGTCATTGTAACATCAATGAATAAAATGTTTTAATTGTTTGCTCGACTTTCATACGACGTATTAACATAGCGTCAAATAATAATTAATGTAGAATTAATGGTATTGTATGATCACAATTTTACCTGTATTTCTATATTGAAATCCCTTCTTTGATTGGAGTTAATGTAATTGTTTTCAGTCTCGTTGTGGAGTGACAAACTGGATTCATGATTGTGCCCATTGTTTCACCGGTCGGTGCATCCGGTCAATTTGTTCCATTGTTACAAAATACATACCGCCATTGTAATTCGGAAACGTGAGTGAATTTATCCGAAATAATGTACGACTTTTAGATCATATGCGCGGAAATATTGTACCGCTACAAAAACACTTTGGACAGCGATGCGTGCTACCATTCTAACTTCACATAACGAATACTAACAAAGGCGTGTATCGTAGACGTCTCGCTCGTTTATAATATTCCTATGCCTCGGATCCTTATTATCTTTACATAAAAGACAAATTACTAACGCACGGTGACTACGTTCGAAATTATCATTAGTATGAAAACTCTTCTGGTGTAGAAACTGGTATACTAATTACAGTTTTCCTTCATAAAAATCACAAGCCCGACATTAAATGTACGAGTATGTGCCATGTTACTCAATTGTTTCAAACTGATCCAACCGAAGTTTATATTCATATAATAACAGTAAAATACAGTACCGACAAATGAAATACATGTATTATATAGTTTTCCATAATATGTGTTATATATGTTGTTCATAACATTGTTTTTTATTAAGCGGTGGAGTGCACACATATGAACTTAAGGCTATCATAATACATCAATACTTACTTAGCTATTAGTTAACTGCTTTCAAAGTGTACTTAGGTCATGAAAACTATTTAAAAATGTTAATAAGCGATTTCTGTAAAGGATTTTTCAACCAAAAAATAACTCAAGTCCCTACCTACTACAACAATGTTTTCAATAGCTCGGCTTCCAAACAGTGAATTAAAAACGCGAAATTCTTGTATTTTTAAAATACAATAGGGTAAAGTTATATTAAATCTGATGTAACCATGGTGATAGATGTCCTTTACTACAAAATAAGGGCCAAACTTTCTAAGGCCCTGACTATCACAATGAAACACCAATAAAAACTCGAACCCATTATAATTAAGAATAAAAAGGCTTATATCATAATTAAAATGAAAATTTATATCATATTATTTATTTTATTTACACTTAATTATAACTGGAAAGACAAATTGTATTCACTTTGCAAAGGATTCCGATAAGTCAACTATTTATTACTACTCACTTTAAATTTAATTAAATTTCGCAGAAATTAGAAGGTTTTAATAGGGCAAGACAAGACGAGATATATTTTAATATATAATTATATTAATACATTAATGTACACACTCCAGTCGCGCTGTAGTTGAACGTGCCGGTAATAACAATTTTACATTATAGAGTTGGACAACGGTTTAATTAACATATAACTATATGTCACCCGTTAATCATTGCAACTGCAAATAAAACTATTTTATTCATTACCGTCCGACAAATTTTTTAACTTGATGACTTACTGTTGTTTCGTGTGGTAATTGCGCTTGTTTTAACTTATATTATGTATTTGCATTCCTGTTGAAATTATAATAATTAATATAATAACAACTCATCACAACTTCGAATTGATGCAATATTTACATGCCTATAAACTTGCATATCTACCTATAATCCTACAACATGTGACTGCGAATTTATAAGTCTTAAAAAATATATCGTATTAATGTATACTTTGAGGTACTTCATCAAAGTAGTTTAAAATATCTAAATGCATTATTTTTCTACTGAATCTTTATATCCTTATAGTAAAATACATTGTGTGTTAGCTGACATGACGTTTGGCACTATCCTCGAACGGTCCCGTCTTAAATCTTTTTCAAAGAAATGTGTGTACAATTTTCCTATAAGTCCTTTCGTGGAACAGGAACGTAGTCCATATATAAAGATTCAGTTAAGTTCATATTATCATGAAATAAGACATTTTTGTCGAAGATAGAACTTCAGATTAGCAAGGATATAAATGTATATTTTACTAATACATATACATATTAGCAAACAATTCCTTATAATATAAATTTGTCTATCATTTTTTATTCAAAGGAATTCAATTCATATATTTACAATTGAAAGATTGCGTGCAATGAATGTGGAAGTACGTATGGGTGACTTAGTGCTAAACTGTAACCTTTACGTGGACGATGCTGTTTTAATTACCGCTACACCAAATGAGGTGCAAGCACTAGTCACAGTTACGAAAAATGTTTCCATCAAGAAAGACGTACAATTTCATCTGGACAAGACCAAAGCGATGATATTTGAAAGAGATGAGACGAGAATTACTTCAAGAGTAGTGCAGTCGATGTACTAGTAGACGATATATATGTATACGTGCTTATTATATTGTAGCTGCAAATGTAATCAATAAAAGAATTTACAAATTGTTTCCATAAGATATTAGCGGTTATTAGGTATACAATTTTTTAGTGAATAATTCAAACTGACATATATAATGTTTGTAGCATTATAACCAATTATCCCACATATAATTCTTTTTATCTATTAATCCTTCATCGAACACTTGATGAATATAAAAAAGTATGCGTTAAAATGTCTCATCACGGGTTTTTGAAACGTCAAATTTTTTGTATTCGTAAATGACGACATTAATGAATATCCTATTATTTACTGCTATGTACAATATATTATTATTATTCTTACACATTAATGAATACAATTCGGTACAAGGCGTGAATACGTTGATAAGTCCAAAATACTTTTTAGGTAGCTTTCATTTTTAATTGTATTGCTGAGCTCTATTTCATTTCTTAATATAACTTGAAATGAAATCTAACTTACTTAATTCGAAGTATCAATTAATGTAATAATATTAACGAAGTGTAAATTAACAAAATAAATGAGCTATCATATTGTTTACTTATTTCCTGTCAAGTGATTCATGACTTGTACTCAAAACTTATACTTCATGTTTTATGATTTTATAGATTCCAAATTAAATGAGCCGCTGAATTTTAATCTCGATGCATTGTAACCAGCGTGAACGAACAGCAATTGCTATAAAGTACCCCAGTTCATTGCCAGTACGGGGTTACAATGTAATATCGCGTTATGTTGTGGTTGTTTTAACGGCTGAACTTTACGATATTAATACGTAAATTAAAGTGAAATGAAAATCTTTTTACGATAAAAACATTTTAATTTGTGGGAACGACAATTATATACCTATGCGTCTAAATGGCTATTAGGTATACTTTTGCGAGTGCAGCTGCCTTACAAGTACATAGGTAGAACTTACTCGGTAAGCATGTTCTGTCTAATAAAAATAACGCAGTATTATTATATCCTAATAATATTACCAGTCGTGGCCTACCGATCATATAAATTACATCAATATAGAGTATCATTAAAATTTTACGAGAACATATATAAAAAAGAAAATATCGATAAAATCCATACTAATATTATAAAAGCGAAAGTAACTCTGTCTGTCTGTCTGCCTGTGGCATCATCACGGTCAAACCGCTGAACCGATTGTGATAAAATTTCATATAT
>DWDX01003956.1:0-12347 GCA_018245675.1 Agara michaeli
TTTTTACAAATATGAGATTAAGTTATTATGACATTATTATAATTGAACCACGGCAACGCGTGACCAGGTCTTCTAGTCAATTTATAAAATTGAAAACATTCTCTGCAATTGTTTCTGTGTATAAATTTTCTAGTTATTGAAAAAAACACGAACGGTACAATAAATGAGGTTTAATTTAATGAATTATACAATACTTAAAATCATTCTTTGACATTTCATTGGACTTTTTGTTGGACATTGACAATCAGAATGTAAACAATGTACGATGAAACTATTTTATTGCATTTTCACGTGTGTGCGTGTTAAACGCATTGAAGTGTGTGTAATGTTTTATTTATTGATTTAACGTACTCTATAATCATTATTATTGAAATAACTATACAAATAAACTATAAGTGTGCCAAATTTCATACTCCTCCGTCCCCGCAATTTTCATAAAAAGGGGTCCCAAGTTTTTGCTTCACGTATTAATATATACATAGATTCTTACTTTATTATTATTAAATCAGTATTATATAATACATTATGTATTATGGCGTGTGGCTAAAGACTTCCATATGTATGTCTTTTACATGTCGAAGCGAGATTATTTATATAAATAATTCACGAAGCTCAACGTTATCGTAATTAATGTGTCTTCGTATTATTTCACTAAGGACCAACATTAATACTCGTTCGTTCTTTTATTGGAATAGCGACAAACGAGCCATGTCTGACATTCGTGTAATTACATGCCTTTTATGGATCTGTATTAGTATTAGACTGATGAGTCAATCGTGAGTTGTATACGACATATAATAATCGAAATGATGTTAACTTACACATAAATAGAGTCACTGCGATGAAATTTCAATTAGAAAATACACCTTAAAATAATATTATATGCGATAAGCCTATCAGAATTCACTGAGTTCTTTTGTGTTACGATTTCAGTATAAAAGAAAATCCTTAAATTCCATTCGCCTTGAAGATGTTTTTTTTCTTTACATTCGTATATCGAAATATTCGGTTAACAAATTTATGTAGGTATTACTAATTTATCATAAATAATATCTACAGACATTTGTTAACCGCCACAAATCATCATCAGTATCAATCGTGATAATAATAAATTAAATGCAGTGAAATTGCAAATTGCGACAACTGATGCATTTATTACAAAGATGACATTGAAAAAATTTAAACATCGTTTCTACTTAATATTTTTTAAATCGTGAATAATATTTTTGACACACCTACATACATAATAAAAGCTTTGTAAAATAACTTGTGCATTTCGTATTGTATAAATTCGTAACCAGAATATTATTAAAAAACAATAAACTCTAATAGGACCGGTACTTTACTGTCCCACTGGTTCGCTCAATTCTGCAAACATTTTAGGAAGCGTCAGTGTCTTTAATGAAGGTGTCATTCAGACGCTGTTGATGCCATTGTGTTTGTCGCCTCGCCCGAAGAGCCTCGTCACAGAACCTGATCATTTAATACAAGCTTACGTCTGCAACTTCGGTCTTGTGACAACACGTGACAGGTTCCAAGCATTGTCCCTCGAAACGTTTGGTTCAAATGGTCAAGAACAGTTGCTTAATCATTGGTTACTTTACGGTGTTGTGAAAATGTAATTTAAAAATATTAAATTGCATGAAATAATTACAGATGAGTGATTGTAACAGTAAAAATGGGTAAAAAGTAAGTAACAACTGAGAATTAAGATTTATTGGTTTGCACGATGATAAAGGAATCAATTAATAGATATTGTACTAAACAAAATATTTATCTTCCAAGAAATAATACTGGAATATGATTTTTAAATATGCAAAAGAAAGTGTGTTTGGAAAGTTTAAAAATTTCTATTGTACGAGTATCAAAATTAATATTTTGAAAAACCAAATATCTAATCAAACCATTTATTTACAGGATTGATTATGTGGATTACAAAATAGTTAATGCGCTTATCCTAAGCATTACTGTATACAAACTGCTATATCTAAGGTATAGCAATACTTGGTCAGCAATTTCTTTAGAAAATAACAAGTGTTTTTACCAACTATTAGTTCGTAGGTAGTGTAGGCCTAGAGGTCAATGAGAACGTGTTACCTTTATACGGCCGTCTCAAGGTCTAGTCTACGTCTACAAGGTTTATTGACTCAAATCACACCACCCTTGCTCCTTACGTACTACGGAATACCTGAAAAAATATAAGCCGTTACCTACTGAAAACGGATCGTAGGTTAATTTCGCCTATCATTTGCAATTGTGTGTAATCCACGGGCTCTTCAGCGAACATTAAAAATTTAAACTTAATTTTTCTATTGCAGTTATAATAGACTACTCTGTTATTTATACCTACGCAACTCAACCTTCAAGATATTCCGCTACGGTTCGCGATTGAGGAAGTATTGTTATGAGAAGACGTCAAGTCGTGATGCGTATTAATGGAAAAGTGTATGACCCTGTTTTATTGTCCGTAACAGCTAATTTTAACGCAAACAACGCGAGCTTTCCCGTCTGAAGTTTATTGGGCTATTCACGTTTATTGTTAATTAACATTATTAACAGCGTAAAGTAAATATGAATGAAGTTCCTGCCTTACTACACTTGCATGCGAAATGCACTCCTTCTGTTATTGAAATAAGAAGCATAGTCGTATGACAATATAAACAACATTACTTCACAAGATATAAAAACATGTAACGGTGCATATTCATCGTTAACTTTACCATTCCGCCCTTGGACAAGTACTCTACGAGAGTAGAGTAGAGAAAGAGAAGTACTAAGACTAGCCTACTACCCTGAGGGTCGACACACCTCACACATAAAAACATTATCTAAAAATGTGTTGTGTTTCAGGATGCCAAAAAAAAAGAAATGTTTTCCAACTAAACTTTACTCTTGATTCTGTTTGGCCCATTCGGACCTCCAACGCGTAAACATAGACAGCAGCGATTTGGCCGCACACTTTGTTCAGCAAATACCGTCCCCGCGACCCACAGGACGATTAAATTATAAATACGTTTACGCTACAATAACCTCACGTTAAATATTCATGAAACCCGTACTTTCGTATCAAAATATTTGTTAGCTAAAATCAGCGAGTATTACAAAGGTACTAAATGAACGATTACAAAAAATCTTTCAATTGTGACATACTAGCGTAGATGCCGCCGAGATTATACTATTAACATTACATTACATTACCTACTAATCCTTACTATTTATGACAGTTTCCTTATATGTAGAGAGGCATTTAAAATTAGACATTTAAATCACCTATGTCGGTATAAAATGAACCTTAATCAATATTTGTATCAATATGAATAAGAGTAGAAAGTGTACAAATTATATTATAATATTATCGTGATCCAAATAGTATAGATTCAAATTATTCAAATAGATTCAACCTCCGATAGAGAGGCATGACAAAAACAAAACCACGTGACATGAAATTGCCGCGTTTCGTACAACGATATCGTAAGTACCATTGCTGTAATGAAAACTAAATACAATCACTACCTATTACAACGGAGACTAATCCCGTGAACCTAATTAAACGAAGAAAAGCTTCATTACCCCCTCTAATCGTACGAGCGCACCCTCGACCGCAAATTCTGATTGTCCAACGAAACTAATTAGCTTACAAGAGCATCGCTACACACACATGTGGTTGGCTCGAATTACAAATTAACTGACTTAATTTTTCACATAATCAAACATAGGAGAATCCATCAAAATAAAATGAGAAGGAAAATTATTATGATACTAACTAAAGTAGGTACTGTATTTACGATTTTAACGATTAAAACCTTTGAATATAGCCTCAAAAAAGATTAATATACTTTTACTTTTAACCATCATGAGCTTTTACAGCCGCTTCAGTATTTAGACTACCACACAATATTTTCGCAGTAACGTTTTGAAAAGTGAATGTTGACAGAAATTAAATTAATTAGACCAAGTAAATAAAGTATTTTCATTTATTATTTGGTACTATTGGGAACTATTGGCTATTGTTGAGATAATGTTAGATATTTATTTATATACTTTACATTCACAGCATTAATATTGAACAAAAATAGTATAAAAAGTTGTAATGCCAGATTTGTATCTTAATTTGCGACAATGTTTATAACATGATTTATAGCGAATTATTAAAATAACAATTACCTACCTTACCGATATATTCTAAGTGTATTTTTATACAAAATCTTTTTACACTTATTCACATAACGTTTTCGTGAGTTTGAAATAATAAAACGAAGTTCTATGCCCGCCAAAGTCTACAAACACAGCCGCTATGCGGACCGAAACTTTCCTATTACAAGGATTTACGGCCCGAGGTCATTGACACCTTTCACATGCGGCCAACCTTTTTTCACCATGATATTTTTAAGAAACCTCCAGCAAAATAAATGGGGTAGCTGTGACAAAAATGTTTTGGTATTTATGCCAATTATTATAACACTCACTTTGAAGTATTGGAACTGTAAATAAAATTGTAAACTTACTGTTTGCCGACTTTTAAAATATGTTTTAAAATTTACTTAGAAATAATAAGCCACGCAAGATATGTGCTTACGATGAAGCTTTTAGAAATACTTAGAAAATTATATAGTCTTTATATGCTTACATTGCGTATAGAGAACTTACGTGTTATTCTTACTTATAGAAGTATTGTAATCGATACAAATACAACCTAAACATTACATTCGGCGGCTATTCCTGTTTCAATGTAATATTATCAACAGAGACCCTTTCCGCGTGGATAAAATAAAATTATCACCCAGCTAAAGGATCTATTATTTATCAATGTCAGAGGTATCCTGCCTTTTCGGACTTTGACACTTGGAAGAATAATTGGTTTTAAGATATGTATAGGCCCTACCCACTTTCAATCTATCGGCCCTCGTGGAATTGACCGCTACAATGTAGATAGGAACATTCGACACATTCAGGAATAGGATCTTTTATCCTCGTCGAAAGAGTTATCTATCACCTGTGGTGAAAAAATTTACTGAAAAACTAACTTTGAACTCTTTTATCTTCAAATATTATTTTAATTTCTGATGTCATAGTAATTTACTAACTAACAAACCTTCACTATAATTGCAGCAACATGCTGTTTAAAATATTTCGAAGGATTAATAATAATTAACACCAGTCAGTCCAGAATCATATAATTATCATATAACACGTTTGT
The DNA here is from genome assembly GCA_018245675.1 of Agara michaeli. Classification (NCBI taxonomy): domain Eukaryota; kingdom Metazoa; phylum Arthropoda; class Insecta; order Lepidoptera; family Hesperiidae; genus Agara; species Agara michaeli. The sequence goes on from DWDX01003956.1 coordinate 5,198, forward strand.
ATATTATAGGAAGTAAAGAATTCATCAAAGAAGTATTATATTATTGGGACGTGCTGAGATCAATATCTTCGGTGTGCCCTTACGTGGCTCGATATAAAATATTGCTAAGCAGTATTAGGTCAAGAGCCACACAACTCGAGGAGGCTATTCGTAGTGGAGAGGACCAACTAGAGGATGAGATGAATATCTTGCTGAGATTTTTATATAATAACTAAGTATCTATTGTGTGGTCGTTGTTTTATCGAAGAAATTGTGCGAGATAAATGCTTTTATATTTCAATTCTTTCTGGAACATTCTGTTCGATACTAAACAGTGCAAAGGACTTATATGATCTGCACGCATAGTAGGAATTGTATTCTATATGAGTATAATCTTAGTAAAACCTCACACACGGCTATCCGATTGCAAACCAGATAGACCCCGTTAGCAAATATGACTTTCTAAAAACATTTATACATTTGAATAATATTACATCCAGGCAGAGGGTAACTGGTCTCATTCGCCACACAAATATTTTTTTCGTCGTGGTACGAAATCGAAGGCTCTACTCCGAAGGCTATGTGACTAGCCACTAGAATAATGATAACGTTCAAGTGTAATGTTCGCTTTGTTACTGTGCCCATACGGGCTGTTTAAAACACTAATGCTAATAATATTAACATTGATAACTTTAAGGTATGTTTTTGCAGCTTCCTATGACCTTGCGATGATTGTTATTCTACGAGGATCATACAGTAAATAAAAATGGAAAAGTTTCTTTATTCTCGACACGTTTCATTTTATTCTTTTCATACAGTGAGGCATAAAACGGGAGGATAAGCTTCTATCTTCTCCATTATTTTTTCAGTCCGTATCTATTATATAACCATAATGCGAATAGAATTCAGAGTCAGCTGTAGCTGTCCAAGTCCGTACCGGTATGGAAGAATAATATAGGTATTATCGATGTTATGGCCTTAAGATACCTACCACTTTATCTGAATATATTGATTATTGTCCGACTGAATTATTTAATTATTTATGCTTATGGTAGTCACGTGTAATTGTACTCAGAATTTCAAGAGTTCGTAAGACTCTATTTAAGGCTCCACAGCAGAAAAAATTCGGACGTACATTTCGCCCGGTATACATTAATAATTGTGTTATTAAATTATTACAATCCTCTTCATAGATAGTGGAAAACATATATGATAATGTATCAGGGATTCCCCTTAAGTTGTCAAATAATGCAGCACAGACATTACATAGAAGTAAAAATTGCTGACCATGTAAAATTTAGTTACCCTAATGAATTATCTTACTCACGCTTTGTGAATGGAAAAAAGTGCAATTTTTTTTTACACGCCTAATTACTAGTTGTATTGAAAGGTATTTTGAATCAATTAGGTACTCATTTTTGATCGGATAGCGGAAATATCTCGCGCACAATTTTCTGTTGAATGGATGTAAAAGGATTAGGTTTTATTGCGAAGATAGGCTTTTCTTTTGTAGCAATGTTATTGTAGAAAGTAGATATTTGATAGTGGGTATCTCCAGGGGCACATAAAGATTGACCCTGTATAGATAGATATACATATAAATAAAAATTTGGAGACATTCGAAAGACATAATACGTTTATTTATACATTATCCATAAAAAACATAATACAATTGTTACATTTACACAAAATCTTATATAGATCTAGTATCTAGTGTATATTGTAAAATGCTTAAAAATTCTTCGATAATACAAAATATCATATTTTATTCAAAGGGTATACTGATATTCATTTAACAATTTGTCTCCTCGTGAAATTTTATTTGCACCGCAATAAGATGTATTGTTACGTTCATTTATCACGGACCAGGCAAATTAGGGTTCTTCCGTTGTTTTTTCCGAGTGTAAATGCGAGGGCAGAGAACAGCAGCTTGGAACACTGGTAACAAAGGAATGACCCTTTTAATTGCTGTTCCCGCCGTGTAAATACGATCCGTGTTTAACAGAGACGATAAAATCTATGTTCATAAATTTGTTTGTGTAGACGTAATACATTGTACGATTCATTTAACTGCGCAATTGCTTCAAGAACGTAAAATCTTTAAAATCTCTCCAAATGTGTCTGACAAACTTTTCATTTATAAGCCAACGAAATCTAGGAAATTTACAATATACCCTACATAGTGTCTTATTGCACTGAAATGTATGCTTAGCTGATGATGTCTTGCTAACTGCTTTCGGTTGCATAAATTGTTAGTTTCTTTTGATATCCATTCTTAATTTGAAGCTGTGTTATTCAGTGCGTGTACGACGATATTATGTATTGTCATGTACATACACTATACTATAGATAGAAACAGACACTGTAGATGGATGTATATCTAGAATAAAATCTTTATAACTGCTGATCTAGTCTTATCCCGAATACGAAAATTTAAACAGCTACACAGAGTATCCATTCAGGTAATGTTAAGGAATCGTTGAGACGTATTTAAAGATGTACAAATATGTATTTTCAGACATTTTTGTTTCAGAATTTGATATTTCTGTTTCAATGTTCCATATTACGCGATCATGTAAGCTACATTCTATTCTTCAATAAAAGTAAGGTAAATAAGAAAAAGTCACGACTGCAATCACGACTGCACGAATGCAATTGCGAACGATTCGCAAACAGCGAGCAAAACAGGGATAAAAATTCAGTTTACAACCGTGTGACGCTGTAGCGTGCCAATTAAAACCTGTGAGTGATGCCAACTTGACACTGGGGGCCAATTTTCGGACATCCGACGCATATTTTTCGCTTTCCGCGGCCTCGGACGACCATTTCAATTATGGGTGAGTGAAGCTTGACGTCAGGAATGTTAAGCTATTTTCGGCTTGACCGCTCCGTGGAACCTTTACGAGCCACTGATGCATTAATAAAACGTGTAGTGGTAGCTCTCAAAGATTTAGTTATGCGAATTGATTAGACACGCATTGCTTCACATCAGCAATGAAATTGCTTTGAGAGTTATGTCGAATTTTCTATACCCACGTTAAGCGTTGACTTTATCATAAATTTATAATTACATAACCCAGAAAATAATTTATCTCGTTATTTAAACATAGTCTTCCTGAATAGAAAGTCTTAATGCATTCACGTGCTCAATTCAATTTTAGTTAAATAGCGTTCCGGATGACTTGCAGTGACCACGTGTTTTTCTTTTAACTTTCGAACTAGTGAAGAATGGCGGACAGTTCTACATATTTCTTCCGGTATTTTTGCAATGTTGATAAGTTTGACGGCGCTGGTGATTTTTGCCCAGTCTCAGATATTACACAATATCGTGACTTGTTTCTGCGTCCGACTGACCTTTTGCTTGCTACTCCGCCCATCATTATAAGTTGCAGGAGTGCGTATCTCTCATGCCTAAGCACACAGCCTGGGTATGCAACTTTACGTTACGGCTTAGTGACTACATGAGGCACCTTTAATTAAGAATTTTATTACGTAATGACTAGGTAAAGAGTCTCTAATTACTTGTGTAACAAAAAAACATTTATCTCCTTCTGCTAAGAATTCTTTCTTCTTTCCACAGGCCATGCCAGGCGGTAAAAGATTAATTCCGGACTACAAGCAATATATCGAGGCCATTAACTAAATCCGTGATCACACAAGAGTGATCTTGATATTAATCGCTCTTAACACGGAGATTACGTTCGCGTGGTGTGCGAGCACAAATCACAATATACAAGGTCTCTAAAGCCTTTAAGAGGCTTGTACGACGGTAAAACTCCTTCAGTAATTATCAGCGTGCAAACTCACGTGCAGAACAAAACTGATGCGCTATAATTACTTTACTATGCAGACAATAATGTTATCCATTTTGTATGTCCCCTATTTATACGAGTTAATATTTTTGTTTTCTGTCATTATCACATAAGATAGCAGGTATGTATATTTTCGTAGTGAACTAAACTAGTACACTTTGAATTGATTAAGCTTTTCGGACTATTATATTATTGTCGAGAATCCTACATTAATCCGGCAAGGCACATCAATTACTATCTATAACAATTGTTCCCAGATAGTAACAATTATTTGCAGTACGAACGTGTCCTAAAATTACTGGTTGAACGAATAACAAACAGTAACAATTAACCATTTACAACAGCTCATTTATCATTAGCATATTTTAAACATTAAACAGTACAAACACATACTAACCATAAACACGAATCGGGCTATGCAGAGCGTAAAGTAATCATCGAAATACCGTAAAGTACAGATAATGAACGAGGAACCAAATCCGTAGGCATTTTCAGTACTATAATAATGTATTGATTCTACCTTTGGTATGTGAGAAGGTGAATCACGTTACTTTTCCCTTGCGCATTGTATTAAGGAGTATTTTTGTATGATTTAAGATGTTAGTATTTTGAAATCATCATATCCTCTCCTGTTGATTTTTCGACGTTAATGTGATATACGGAGTAGGCTAAGACATACAATTGTACCTTAAAACAAGGTTGCTACCTGCTACGACAATAAGTCTCATCAGCAAATGAAACGAAACGACAACTTAATATCATCTCGAAATTCGACAACGTAAACATTTTTGTTAAGTTACTTGTGCGTCATTGCTGCTTTTAACGGCACGGTCTGAATTTATGGACTAGATTTTTTTCGTTTCCTGTTTGTTCTCTGTTTATTTACGTAATAAATTTTGTGATGTAACATAATATGTGTTCGTACCTTGTTACGTTACATCCGCACTCGTAAAATTTACTCCCCTTAGTGCAGATGAGAGCTTCACCGGTACCGAAGCATTTACTGAAACCGAATTACAGCGCATTCGCATACGAAATTCAATAACCGTATCTCGTCAACCGAAACTATGTCAGCGATGGTCAGATTCTGAATCTCTGACGGGATTCCATCTACAGATAGATAAGTTTATGTTAATTTATTTATTTCGGTTTAATTACATAATATACCGATTTTGTTTATTTTATTTTTATTTATTAAGAACATTTATACATTTTCTTTACATTCTTGTTTATTTAGTTATTTATGTTTAGTTTGCAACAATCCATTTTTATAACATTAATATAAATATATCCGTATCCTTCACTCGAAAGTGTTCCACTAGGGTAGGTAGCATTGTGTACATTTCATCATTGCTATCATTATTGTCAAAGTTTAGTAAACACAACGCGTTATTGTGTTTTATGTACACTAACTTGGCGGAGTAACTTAAATGTGGGCGAAAATAAAGTTTCGACTCAGGAATGTGTTTTGCCTCCGTCGAACAATGAATCATTGTGTAAAGAAACATTACTTGCGCACGAAAATAGTTCTAAGGGTAAAGTACAAGTATTGACAATAAAGATGGGGCGAAAAAATGTATTGGATGAAAGGAATGGCACACCCTCCTTACAAGATTATATTAAAAAACAAAACATACATATCAAGTAATTTACTACGAGTAAATTTACTAAGTCGCTTTCGTTAAATGCTTTAAATTGGGTGAACACAGTTTTTGGTGACAAATTGCATTTGCCGACCGCTACCTGTCCGCAGTAACAGAAGTGGCTTAACAAGTGTCATGTAAAGTTGTCCTCATAACATGACTCTTAGCTGCCTCGGTCAATATATAAAAACTGCTTCGCAATTTATGTCTTGATTTCTCATAATAGCCTTATTTTTCTAACACAGCTGAAGGTAAATTTGTTGAAAACTTGTGAGATATTTTTGAAGGAAAGTAATATACATTAAATGCCTCAATGTCGATTCTTATACGTACAGACTAACGATTTTGAAGGGACAGGTTAGGTGCAACACGTGAGTGAACAGCAAATTATTCCTATTAAATGAGATATATACAAGCGATAAAAGTTATCGAAATCAACCTTCCACTTCAGTAATTAGAAGTTCAACTTCCTGACGCTACGTACCTGTGACTTTAGGAACATTACATAATTTTCAATTAAGAAATAACAGAAACATAGGTAATAACTTCGCTCATTAACTTGTTCATAGTATACTGAAACATTAAACGATGACATGTTTTCGGGCTATTCAAAGCGAAGAAACACAAAATTGTCTACTAAGCGGAAGGCAGGGGTAAAGGTGCCTATTCAAGAAATTTCCATTGAAGGGAGGGTACGCTAAGTGTACTTTAAAACTGATGACGTGTAAAAAGCTGATAGGACCATCAGCATTTCATTTAATGTCGCGGACGAGACAGTCGCTTGGACTTGTCTCACGTAGGACGATTTGCGAATTCAAAACTGTTTTTATGCACCTTTAGAACTAAACATGAAAATTACACTGAGATACATAGCAGATTCCATTAGAATAAAGACACGTAATAAATTTCAGATGTTATGAAGCAATCATTAAAGACGCAACTATATAAGCTACAACATGTTTCTGCAAAATAATATACAACCCAGCCCAAAGACTGCTTTAATTTTTTTTTATAACATTTTAGTATAGATACGAATACTCGCGTATCGTCCAACTTTTCTAATAGAACATGTCAAGGAGCTGCATATCCCGTCTTTGACGTCGCTAATCATGCTAATTTGTATCTCGCCGCCTTCACTTTGCAAGCCATAATTAGAATTTCATGGCGCACCCAGAGGTGTCTTGAAGGCATTACGTATTTAAATTACACAACAAAATGGGTGTCGTTTCCTGACTATACGAATAAAATGAAATGGTCACAAAAATAATCTACGAAATATACCTAATTACAAGATTAAAATTAAAGTAAGAATTTCATCAATATATTATTTTCTATTTAGCTCAATATGGCTGCAACTAAATAATTCTTGATATTGATTAATATTATAAAAGCAAAATAAATAACATCATAGCCAAAGCGTAACAGAATATCACGTAAGTCCACCTGTATTTTCTGTATGCAAGCATCCGATGGGTTGATTTGTTGCTATGTTCATTTGGTTTTTTGATTGCTTGGCTGGTCGCAAATTGCTGTAGGTACTCGCCAACAGCTACTTGTGACATTAATTGATATCAGTTTAAATACCAAATAAGCGACGCTCCTGTTACTAAAAAGGCTTACTTATCGCCAAAACTCGATACTTAAACGTAACATCACGCCTGTAATCCCCTAAGGGGTAGGCAGAGGAGTGTAGTACACCCCCACAATTCACCAGTT
>DWDX01003957.1:0-12347 GCA_018245675.1 Agara michaeli
AACTGAACATTTGTAATTACAACAAAGTGAATATTTGAAGTATATATGTAAATAAAAACAGATGTATATGAAGTTTTTACAATATATGTATATCTAAATTAAATCCAAAATGAAATTGCTTTACAATTGTTTATTAGAAAAATATATTTTCAACGTACCGATCCTTCGCATTAACACGATCCTTTTATTTTATTACGAATTTACGAATTCGATATCCTCATTTTAATGCCGAATGATTTAAAAGCCGGCAGCCTCTGACGCAAAAAAGCATTTTATATAATTACTTTCTTATTGAAAGTATTCATCGTCGCTCGCGATTCCTAATGGTATACAAATGGCGAATGAAAATCGTGGTGAATTTGAATGGTGTGCTTATAAATAATAAATTTGCAATAATCTGTAAATAAAATATTGTTTTTGTGTTTACTCTGATAAAGTTTTGGAAAGGGTACCTATATATTAAAATAGTCATATTTAAGTAATGTGTCCCGTTGTTTGTTAAGGTAGTAAATTACAATTCAAGCGCACAAAATTAAACGTGCAAATAACATGTAATTTTTATTCTACTTAGACGCAATTGATCCCACTCCAGGCAATTCATAATAATAAATTTAATTATTCTATACAGTAATATACATAATTATAGTGTGTATTTTATGTTATATAGCTAAATATACTTATTAACGTTCGTAATTGATGCCATAGTTCATATAATTATTTGCTGTAATGAAACGTTACACGTAGGACTTCGCCGCGAGTGAACATTTTAATGGACCCTTTCTTTTCCACTTTGCATGAGTCATTCATCACTTACTTCACTACATAAGGTACACGTACGCTTTGACTGTTTGAACACTGTTTGGGGCACTTTAGCTTGCGCTGGTGTGTTCGGCGTGTTCCGGGGTGTCCGCGCGCTGTGGGTCCCGCCCGGGCGAGGCGTGTCACCCTCAGAGGTAGTTCGGCCGTGACATGCAACAGAGCACGCCCATTCCTTTATACAGCGAGCCTCTCCTCTTGTTCTTCCACAGGCCGTTCACGTCGTCGCCTTTCAGCGCAACGTTGGTTTCTGAAATAAAGCTTACATTTGTACGGTGCAAATATCTAATACGGTTTTGATTCAATTTAAAAATGTGATTAGATACAATTTAAAATTTAATCTAAGGAATCAATTTGCTATCAATTAAGAGGACCAACTAAGATTTTACTTAGACGAAAGCTTCAGTATAACTATAAGTATTCAATTAGTTTTTATAAATAAAGGTCAACCAGATTCTAAAAATAATATGCTATTCCAAGGATAGTAAATAACAGAGTGTCGGCAAAGGTTCTAGAGTAAACGGATAACTCTCCGCATTGCGCACTGTACTTAATGTCAGATTCCGAGTCGAATGGAGTTCATACGTCTCTAATCCCTTTATGTAAATCGACACTTGTGTTGGCTCAAAGTATATACAAGGAATAGCTGAAGGAGATTTGTTGAAATGACATTTACCTATAATAAACACAGTTAAATTTAGTAACCTAGATGCAGCTGTCTTGCTAATTCAATAAAACAGACGCTGTTATTTTGATTAATAAATTTTATTTCAATTCTAATTACATTTGAGGAAATAACGTTTGAAGTTTCAATAGTGCATCGCCAAGTCAGTGCTCGCTTCAATTAGAAATCTTACTATAAAGACGATCCTATTTGCACTATGTCGGGCAATTTTCTATTGTAAAATACGTTTGAAAACAATCTCATTTGATGGTAAGTAAGATGCACTCATAGGTGTAGCACGCATTCCCAGAAAATGCCTATTCGGTCTGGTGATTTGAATAATCCCAAGTTATGTGTTACGGCAATGATAGGGACAGTTATACATTAAACTAATTATGTTAATAGGCGGACTGTTGCTAACGATAGCTGTATTATGAGGTTTTACTATGCCTAATCTAATTCCCCTCAGTATCAGTCTTTGTAAATATTGACATACTGTAGTGCCACACACGAAGCCAGAGCTGTGAGTTTAATGTCGACGGGGACCTGAGCCGAATGGAGCCTTGCGCTTTATGTTAATAGCTGTATGAAAATAGACACTTGCCCTGAAGTACAGGATACGGATGGGGAGGACAGCGCATTCTTTTCTTACTACCACTAATCTTTTTTCATAGGATATAAATACATAAATAAAAAATGTCAAAGACGAACAAAATGAACACCGATTTCATCGGCTTTCCGACATAATACGTGTTAATTTTGGAAGACATTGCGTCTAATGTCACTCGTAATCGGTGACTCGGTTTGAGGAATGAACGGAGTTCATGCGATTCTAATCTCTTTATGTAAATTGACACCTCTCTCTTGTTTCTGACGTACGACTCAAAGGGGACTAAGGAATTATTCAAACCAAGCAAATGGTGGAACGGCAGCAAAGGAATCCATAATTATGTGGTATTGTTTCTTTGTTTGATGAATAGGACAGCATTAGGAAAGGTTGTCGTATAATGACGACGTCAATGTCAGACGGTTTTATGAGTTTCATTAAAATTTTTACCTTGTTCCGGAATTTTATATAGCCGCGAGTATGACAGTTTTCCTGCCTTCTCTAGAAATGCAACTGGAGTTAAAATTATGACTGGCCTCGTGGTCGAGTGGTCAGAGACCGTGACTGCAAAACCGGAGGTCGTGGGTTCGATTCCCACCCGGGACAAACATTTGTGTGATGAGAACATTTGTCTGTTCTGTGTCTGGTCGTAATAAAAATATCTATATAAGTAACATATCGTATGTATATATTATATATGTATGTTTATCAGCTGTCCAGTTGCCATAACACAGGCATTGAATTGCCTAATTTGGAATCGGATGGTCGTGTGTGGAATTGTCCCTAGTTATTATTATTATTATTATGTTTCCCTATATATTCGACATTCAGATTTTTTTTGTGCTTATTTTACGTATAAATTCGTTTCGTAATAATTATACACTTTTGAAATAAGATGCTGTTGTCTTGCGTGCTACTTTACTAATTTCATTCAGTGCATGAAAGACGAGATACATTTTAAATGTGAATCTAATAATAAATAGACCACTTAACGAGGGTTTGCCTTCCATTCTCTATAGTCAATGTGTAACAGAGTAGAGGCTATAAATACGGTGTGCCAAGCGATGGTTAGTAATTTCCGTTGTGAGTGTGCACTGGTCTGTTACGGCTCCTGATTAAGAAACTAAATAAGCCCGCAACTGGGTGAGATATTCCGAATAATAGAAGTGAGTTATACGGTTGGATCGTCATTCTTCTAATATAGTTCTAATATATTGAAACTTATGTCATCGCATATCTATATATTTAGGTACACGGGGAGAGAAAACTTCGTATCCTATTTTAAGCATATTGCGCTAACGCAGGGCTGTAAGATTTGGCAGTTACAATTTATAAGGAGTACACGTGCAGAAAGCTGTCGATATAATATGTCGTTGTAAATGTATTAAATATAATCTAAGCGTTGTTTACGTTCGTACTGTTAATGTCGTTTTTTCATGTTGCTTAGTGAAGATAAACCTCATTTTTGTTATGTCAAAATTCAAATCAATTGTTTAAACTTAAAAATATAATGAACTAATGTTAAATTTTGATCGCTCTGTGAAAACTAGTATTCCTAATTGCTTGAGCCAAATACCTAAGTGATTCAGGTTCTCCTGTTGGGGTAGGTACTCTTGTATTTCGCCGACTATTCTCGTTATTTCCTGCGTGTCCTTAGCGATGCTGCAGAGCTCCTCCTGATTGAAGTCCGGCGTGATCTGTTTGCACAGCAGGATTTGACTTATCACGTTGCCGAAGTTCGATGGGCCGGCTCGGTTTTCTGCGAAAAAGACAATAGATCAAGTACCTACCTTAAGAGTTCCGGTACACACAGCGATATAGTTCAGAAAAATAGTAACGAGCGGACTATTGCCTTTACTAAACTATAGACACGGTTTTAAATTCATAGAACGAAGTAGTACGTTGTAAGTTTACGTAACGAAGTAAGTTTCGGCTGTAGACCATTTGACGAACATTCTCTAAATATGAGGCTCATATTTTCAAAAGCACAAACGTCAACGCGAACATTACATACAGTTTATCGTAGCGTCTTAAAATAAATATGACGTAGAATGGTACATAGAGACGTACAAAGAAATTACCGTAATAAGAAGTCATATCCATGGGCACGAGTTGTACCAGGCGGTGGCATTTGGCGAGCTCACGTAGCAGCAGTTGTGACATGAAGTACAGAAGCACCAGCTGGGGTTGCTCAGCGCACCCCTCATTTGTAGACCTGAAATATCTTTAATAAGTGCTGTCGAATCGAACATCAAGTTTTGGGCTGTGCTAGTGAACATTCCATGCAAGGTGTGCTGGTTTAAATCAATAATAAGACCACTTTAGATTAACGTTATTGGTGAATAACATGAAACAATTAATAAACGTTAGCTTATTGAGCACAATATTCACGCGTCGATGAGTATTAATATAAACATTTTCGAGCGCGATAAATTTAAACTCGGTCATGAGCAATATTAAATATAACATATTATATAATGTTCATACATGTAATATACAAAGATTTGTATTATTAGTATAGACCTTGTTTGTTAAAACAAACCTTATATTGGGGAGTTATTTAACGGAGTTGTTACTTAATTTTAAATATAATTATGTTATTAAAAACATGACATTATCGTCGTAGGTTATCTAATTACTGTTGTTTTCATATAAATACGTATATGTAATTTGGTTCTTTTAAGTAAGTAAGTTAAAATTTGTTAAAGCTTTTATTTGTTTAATCAGTTGTTACGAGTATGCTCACACTTGATTCACCGATTCATTAGCAGTTTAACATTTGGTAAACAACATTTTCGCGCATTACTCTATTCATTAATAGGGTCGATATAACAACAATAAACTTTGTCTAATATGAAACTATATAAAATGTCCATTTATGATTCTGATACAGGTTGTGTTAACGTTTAACTCAGAGACAATTGCACCCACAAAGACAGAAATATAATACGTTCAGAAGAGAACCAGCTGTAGGTATTGAATACAATTGAAATCCTCCAGTGAGTTCTCATTTTCTGTATAAACAGACTTACGAAAGATTTGTTAAGTGAGAACCTAGCGGTTTTGACTGCAGATTCTCACTGTTGGTCGTGGGTTCAACCTGGCACTGAGCTTTGATTTTACAAAGTTATTTATTATTATAACTAAGTGTTCAAATATCATTTGTTAAAATGATCAAGCAAAACATAGTGAGATCTAGTGCATACGAATACGTTAGAGTTTTAAATAATGCACTGTAAGACATATGAAATATGCCAAACCACATTTGGCCAGCGCGGGAGACCAAGGCCTTAACCTTCTAGTTCTGAGAGGAGACTCATATTTGTAGTCGTAGAAACAGTTGTTAATACTCACAATTTTTTTTGTTTCAAGTACATATATAGAAATGTTCACTGTTTTGTGAATATTACAAGATGTTTTATTATTACCGAGTTACATTTGTAAAACGCACAGACTATTAATTTTGCTCTAAAGCTTAAAATGATACAATAACTGAATAATTTCATTGGTTGCGAAGTCTAGGAGGATTAAAAAGGGTTGAAGGAATGTCACTAGGCATTATGTTTGACCTTTGTTATGTTAATTTGCCGATGTTTAATGTAGAGTAAATAAATAAATGAGCACAATTTGAAGCTACTATATATAGTAATTTACCATTAGGTAATTTAATACGTGATTAAAATACTTAATTACAACAATTCAATACAATCAGTTTGAGCCCTGGGAACATTAGGACTGCACACCTTTTGAATTAGGTAAAAGGTTAAATGTTATGTACCTACATTCTTGATTATCCCCGTACCTTGTGCGCGGGAAAGCTGTTATTAATTGGTTAAAAAAATTATAGAGTTTTGCTTAAATATCGAGGTGCGTAATTTCAAACAAACTTTATTTTGTTGAATCTCACTTCACAGTATACTGAAATTCTAAATTAGGTTTTAATATTTACGGATATATATTATTATACATAAATAGATACGTATTTCTACCAATTACCTACACGTATGTTCTGAATTTGCTGAAAACTTTTCCAGTACTAATTAGCATTAAAGCAGATCGGAGTGGATTCCATTTAATATTTTATTACGCCTTGCGGGTCTTGCGGCTAATTACTTAAAGATTATTATTTTTGACATTTAAAAAATACGCTCTAAGCTTTAGCAGTAATTTGTGTTTTGTGTGAAACAAAGAAGGCGCTGCATCGTCTTTTGAAATGTAAATAATGGGGTTGAGTCAACGTAAATACCTAACAACGTAAATTATCCTTTTTAGTAGTTATTTTATATGATTAAAGTACGAGTAGCCTCTTCGGTGTAGCTACTCGGAATTTAATTTTACGAGTACAATCGCGGTATGTTACGTAAATTAACACTAATCACAATCATTAACCACTAATCATCACTTATTGACCACTTTACTAATTTAAATACGATAAATAAATGTCTTTGTTCGGTTGCTAGCCCTCAGGAACATTGCTGAGTTCCGATATGATGTATTAGTATTACTTGTAACAAAATAATTTTCTATTGACAATAGCTGTATATAATGTAACATGTGCAATTTATTTATGACAAGAATAAAATCGTTCGGTTGCGGGATGTCGCCGCGCTCCGATGGTATCTGTATTCTGCAGTGATCATTTCACATTCTGGCATAATAAAAGCCGTCAGCGTTTCATAATAACAAAGTCATTGGTTTAAAAAAGTTTTGCGCGTTGAAATTAAATGATATGAAACTTTTTCAATTAGTTTTTTAAATTTTAAAAGTGAATTTCTGTGAAACGAACGCATTACGACCCGACCGACAGTGTTGTTGAAAACTTCTTTTTGTTTATTAATAGCAAATGAAACTGAAAAACGGGGTTCACCTTCCACTCGCCGATAAAATACCGCTACACGTTATATAAACAAGCCAATAAAAGAGTTTATATTACGTGCGCGGCTATTCTTTACGAATCAGACACTTATCAAGGTCATACATTTAATTGAAATATATAATATAAGGGCGTATACACGAGAGAATAATAATTGAATGGCGCGCAGAGATGATTGATTTGATCGTTTTATGATTTCCGAAAAAATCTATTAAGCTTGTGGAGTAATGCGAAGCTCGATACAACGACTTTGCCACAATGGTAAAAGTTATAATATCAAAATGTTCCAACCGAGATCTGAAGACATAAAAGGAAACGCGAGAAGTTGAATTTATTTATTTATTCTTTTTAAGACAATAAGTGTGCGAATTGTGTGCACGTAACACTCGGTATAATGATGGAGCCCATTTATCTAAACATGAACGGGCATTAATCTAAGTCGAACATCGATTACTGCCCTTCGGTAAAATTTTTATTAAACGCTATTTACCGGAATTTCTGTAACATAATTGTTTTGAAGCGCCCATATAGGAGTAAACCACCCGTATTTTACCATCCTCTATTCAAAGAGATTTGTTGGATGAATAAAGAGTGCACATTTTCACTCGAATATTTAGTGCGTTTGAGAAGAAACATAAAAACTTTTCAGCGAGTTATGACAAAAAGAGTAGGTATTAACGTGACGTATAAACGAAAGTCTTGAGCGCTTTGTCAAATACAGCTCCTTAAACGGACTAGCGTGACGAGAGCATTTACCGTTTAAGGGTGTATCAGACTCGGCAAATATCGGAACATTTCCCCACTTATTGGAAGGGCGTTAACACTACATTAGTTCTTTCATATCATTCCGATTCTCAAATTTAAATAACAAAGTCTTTATTAGCTTGCCTCAGTAAATACAGTTTTCGTTGGAAATTTATAAAAGTAAGACTTTGTACGGACCATTAATTCTCAACCCCATTTTTCCTCTTTATATGCGATCCAGTTTCGTGTCGATTTTTTCGAATAGAAGCATGTCAAATATTTGGTTAGAAAGTTTGAAAGGTCGTTGTGCTACGAGTGGCGAGATTTTTATTTGAAGAAGATATAAAATGAAAAAAGAATTGTACTATTGTATAGTGTAGATATGAACTTCAGTTATATTGGCTTAGTTATACGAGTATTTGAAGTTACATAAATATGTATGAGAGATAAGAAATACAATACATTGCTCAGAGTTGTACTGAATTTTTAAAAATCATTGGTTTGACGAAGGTCTACAAGGAAAATGAAATTTTGCTACGAGAGACGAAAAAGACGTCTTAACTTCTATTCATTTCATCATTATCATTGTCTCGTGATCATTCATTGTGAAATTAGAATCCTTCCAATCCTTAGAATCCTCCCTTCCAAAAGACTTAAGGTGGATATATTTCCACATTCTCAATTCTCTATGTAAGTGGTGACAAGACGTATGTTACTCACTTCTTACACGTGGGCAGAACTAATTGGCTGGTCTGCTTGGTGGCTTCCACGCAGGCGCGACGCAACCGCCGTACGCGCTCTCTCAGCTCCGGGCAGTCGTGCGGCTGGCCGATGTGGATGAGCAGGTCCCGAAAGAGCGCCAGTTGGACGTTGATCTCTGTTATCAGCTGCAAAAGAAAAGAAACTGATGATTTTATTCTCAAACGTAGCAAACTAACAAGTACTAAATAGGTGTAAGACGGACTAAACTATTCTATTATTATTCACGCCAGATCCCTAACGCAGCAGAAAGTTAGCAGTTAGCAGAAAGCTCCGAGTGGTAAATATCTCTACCCTTGTAAACTTGACGTGCTTCTTCTACATTCATCACTCTCCTCATACATACCCGCCAGTTTCGGAGAATTCGAAAAAAAGCATGCGAGTAATAAAAGGTCATAGATGTTCAATTTCAATCGACAGCACTGGAAATTTCTGCACCGCGAATATCGTGATCTATGAGGAAGCCCCGTTTCAGTGATGCGAATGCGTGCATGGTGAGGCGTAACGTTTGTGATAGTGTGAAAATTCGTTGTTATCGCATTCTATTTTCAACGCTTGCAAAACTAGGTTCCTGATTTTGACTCTATTCATAGAATAATAATTATGCACACAGAATTCCGTTCAAAGCGGAAATTGTCATGTGATAGGAATTCAATCAGTTTCCATAATTTATTGGTAGTTAATTGCTTTTGAAGAGCGTATCGTATCTGATTTAGAAAATACTATTCGCATTTCGGAATCCGACGCGTGTCAGCTTAATAAAACTAAGCTATCCGAATTAGATGTTATGGAGAATTGTTTACCAAAATTTCCGCTACACTGTGTTACGGTTTGTAATCAATTTCGTGTGCAGGGGCGCAGAAATCGAGTGAAAAAATCTAATGACGTTCAGATAAATTGTGGAGATCTCGCTAATTACCCGAGCGCTCCCAGTTCAACCGCAGGAGTCTTCAGAGCGCCCGATTGAAATTGATTCATTGCCTCCTTTCACGTTTTTATACGGCAACCGAACCATATTTAACTAGCCAGAAAAAGTATATTTGGTATGTTCATAACGCGAGTATATCTCTATTATTTATTAATAATTATTAAATATTAATAATCATTATTAAATATTAATAGTCATTATTAAATATTAATAATCATTATTAAATATTAATAGTCATTATTAAATATTAATAATAATTATTAACAACCATGATTTTTATATAGATTGTAGTTTTTTTTTCATGTTTCTCACTATGAATAGGCGTCACAATTATGATGTCAAGTGTTAAACTATGGGTTCATATTGACATAAGACATCATTGTAAAATATGTTCACTATAAATATATATTTACTTCATATTATCTACTTGTAACATTTCGTGAGTAATAATAGCGGACGAAGCCGTCGTCGTAAACTAGGTATTAAATAAAGTAGAACGAGGGACGAAAGCAAAAATTATGATTCCTAAATCCATTTATCACCGCGTCAATGGATAGAATTCGGAATCATTCTCGTAAGGAAATAAGATTTTGTGTAGCAAACGTTTGTCTGTGTCATTGCAAGGGTACGCTTTCTATTATAGAAAATATTTGTTGGCCGAACAGATATATTTTATTGTATATTTCTGTGTCCGCCTCAGTCATTTGTAAAGCTTTGAGGAGGTTAGTTGGACACTAGCATGTTAACTTACGCGTTTAGTAATACGGAATACCGTTGTCCCTTGACATATTTATTCTAATCTATACGTTGTGTAAATTATTAAGAGTTTGACGAAAATAAGTGATAAATTTTTGTCAATAATATTTGGTAGTGATCACATGATATTACTCAAATATGCTATGACTTCTTAAGTGTTCTTGCCACTTTAATGTTCGTTCGTGTCGTGACTTAATAAAAAGATTATTAATAATGAAAGGAAAGTTGGCTTCCAACGAAAGTATCATATTTCTCGTTTGTAGGTATATTGTACGAAATCATCAGTGAGTGTTGACACATTGTTTAGGAGGCCACACGTTACATTCTGAAAGCATATTTCTAGAACATTTATCTCCAAAGTTTTTGTTAAAATATGGTTAAGAATCTACCTAACTCTATTTTGTCAGTAACACAACAAAGTACACTACAGTACACAATTTTGAAGTCGTTGAAAACAAGCCGAATTAGCGTAACGGTTACCACTACTAGGGCTAGTAGTACCCGCTTATGGATATGTTCAACTAGCGGCATCCTGGCTCCATGATTACATTATCTATACAATATTCAATTATTGTAGGTTGCTTGTTAGTTTCTAGATTTATAAACAAGTTTGTTAAAATTGATTTCCTGGAATTTGAAGTACTTGTAATGTATGATACATACTTTGTCATTTGTTACTTAAGTCTAAGTCTGCAAGACCTACATTCACAAATGAAGAATTTGAATTCGAACTTTTTGTTTGTTTTTGGGTTACATGGTAAAAATCATTTTATAACATTGGCTTCAGTTTTCTGTATACATTTTTCGTTTGTAACTTCACTTTAACGCGATATAAAATATGTCCGTGTTGATGCTTATCTTTCTTTTTATTGCTAGATGATAATACATTTTCGTGTTCACAATAGCCTCTTTTCTGGGGAAATGAATATTGAAAAAATAATTGCAAAATGTTGTAATTGAAGTCAGCTACTGAATAATAAATACGGTATAACTTTTAACGTATTATCCGTGACGCGAAAGTTGGATGGATCCGAAACTATGGAACAATTTGCAGATGTGAAAGTTATCATGCTTTGTTGTTACAGTCAGTATGTTGTGCATATATACCAAAGTTTCAATGTTATTATTGTTTTAATTTTATTTTCCGACTTAAAATTTTGAATTGCATTTTGACTATCTATTTTTATTTTCCTAATTCCGGTCTATTGCTTTTAAGGTTGCCGGTTCGATTGCAGGTTTAAAATTTCGGGATTTAGTTAACTGGTTGAATATTTTGAATGTGCTCATTTGTATTGTATGTAGGTGTGCGAGTTATAATTGAATATCATAAGGAAATCTGCACATCTTAGAGATGTTACAAAGTGTGTAATATATTCTGAAGTGTGTGAAGTCTATGAATCTGCACTTGGCTAGCGTGGCCTACGGCCTAAAACCGTCTCGATTTGAGAAGAGACCCGGTCCAGCTGTGGACTAAAAGGGTCGACAAAAATTAAGTGACGAATATCCTAATCGGAACTTTAAATGTGAGTTAGTGAAACAGGCCCTTAATGTTGGTAAAAATTAGGACTGGACTTGTTGAGTAGACTGGGCTGGCTTGTTATACAAGCCCAAAAATATTTTCTATTTGGACTGCAGTTGGCAAGGGTACAAGAATACAATAGTTCTGAAAAGCGCGGTTATATTAACAAGTAGCTATGTACGGTCAAAGGCGATTCTATCGAATATCGTTTTATTGAAATGCATTTGTACTGTTATTTTATTGGATGCATTTGCATCGTGTTGGCATTTTTAGCTTCTCAACATTTTTGTAAAGTAACTTTGTTTGAGTTTGCAATTTATCCAACGCTTAGAATTTCATAAAAATGAATGAAAAAGTAGGGCCATTAGTAACTTTTAGGTAAGCCAAAAATTCTTCTTTATTTACAGCCTTCTGCGGGTATTAGAAATACGATAATATTATAAATTATACAGAGTAAAAAAAAATAATACGTAAAAATATTTTTTTCTTTAACAAGCGGTTCATGGGAATGTTACGTTTATAAATAAAATGTTTTTTTTTGTTTTATAATTTAGCCCAGCAGGCTGGCAGACGAGCTACCTGATGGTAAGTGGTCACCGTCGCCTACGGACACTTGCAACATCCGAGGAGTCGCCAGTGCGTTACCGGCTTTCGAGGAGAGCTCTATTTACGCCTTTCTTG